>JAXQJV010000034.1:0-39179 GCA_037042255.1 Penicillium sp. PG106-07D | reverse complement strand
AGAAGAAGAAGAAGAAGAAGAAGAAGAAGAAGAAGAAGAAGAAGAAGAAGAAGAAGAAGAAGAAGAAGAAGAAGAAGCCAGGGGACGGGCAGCCTAAATAGGCTATTGACAACAGGCAAATGCTGGCCCTGGCAGGCAAACAGCGGAAACATCCGCCAGAGGGAGGGGAATCTCCTTCGAGGCAGTATGCTCGCGGGTAGGGCTAGGTTCTGGTGTCCTGGAGGAAGAGTGATACAAGGGGATAGGCAGGGTATCAATCAGAATGTAGTCGAATCACTGTTGAGGTGTAGATACAGTTTCCAACAAATACTTCAGCACTACTGTAGAAACAACGATAACCGCCGCATATACAGGAGGAAGACTGTACCTTGAAACCATGGACCACCATGGTAGACGCCTCCAGCATTGACACTAGATATCAATAGACTCAAGGGATCTACTTTTTGATAGCTCAAGGACCAAGATCATAGGGGATAGTGAATTTAGATATCTAGGTACGAGATCAAATAAGGTCCATCGCTATCACGAAAAAAAAGAAAAAAAGAAAAGACAGTTGGTACAGGTGTGCAATCCGATTCATTTACCGATTCAAACATATTCAGATTTCAGATCCATCCATGCATCAGAATGATAATCAAAAAAGAGGCTAGAAGCCTCCCACCAGAGAAGAAGAATAATAAGTAAAAGAAGAGGGGAAGAAGGAAAGAAGAAAAGATAACATCAGGAAAGAACCAGAACCCGCAGTGGGCATGATAGTATTCCAGACAGCTTCAGGTCGTCGGTCCCGAGTGAACGAGCTTGACCAACGTGCGAATGGTATGAAATGGCTCAAGTAGTGCACGCGAGGCAGACCACGGATCCCGAGGAAGACGTATAAGGACAGACAGATGGATTATTCGTGACGAACGTAGAGATCGAGGGTTGAGTTGTCTTAGACAGGCAGGCTCGTTTTCCGTCCAGCGGGCACGCAATGATTGAACACAAGTCAGGGGGGTATCTTCGAGGGAGTTGTGTAGATCAGGCGTCCTGCGCGGGGACAGGCTTCCGGTTAATCTGAGATCCCGTTGGCGATGTGGGCGCCGAAGGCGGAAGAGCGGGCAGGCCACTTGTGGGGGCTGGACCGGGGGCTTCGGCTGATACTAGTGGGCTGGACTTGGGAGGAAGAGTACCGCCGACGGTGGGCGGAGAGACATTGCCTGCGCTGTTACTACGCTGCCGCTGGTTGACGGGCATCACAGGTCGCTGCATACCTCCCGGGCCATATGGACCTGGGCTCATGGACCGCGGGCCAGGCCCAGGCCCAGGCCGAGCACCGGCACCGGGACCGGGAGACATCGAACGAGGTCCAGGAGACATGGCACAAGGTCCAGGAGACATGGCACGAGGTCCAGGCGACATGGCACGAGGTCCAGGCGACATGGAACGAGGGCCAGGGGACATTGAACGAGGCACGGGAGGGAAAGCAGCTGCCGGTGACATTGGGCGACCGGGGTAGGGCGCTCTAGGCGGGCCCTGGTAGGGAGGGCTAGCGGGGGAGCGGGGTGCCACACCCTGGGGGTAGAAGCGGCCTTGGGGAGGCGGGCCTGGCATGCGTCCGTTGGGACCCATTGGCGGCGGCGGGCCACGAGGAGCGGGCCCAGGGCCAGCGCCAGGTGGCGGACGTGGGCGAGGTTGAACAGGGCGCGCAGACAAGCAGGAGCGCGGAGCAACACCTTGCTGCGAACGATCCAGGCGAACACACAGCGCCTAGAGGAGAATTAGCATTTATGTCATTCATCATCCTCCATCAGATTTGACACCTACCCATCCATCATCATACTCATGAAGCATCCGGACTAGAGCACCAGACCGGAGCTCGAGTTCATCCTCCGCTGACGGGTTGAAGTCCATTTGCACACGGTGAACATTGTTCGGTCCAGGAGCAGCAGCACCGCCAGCAGCGGCGCCGATAGCGGCTCCGACAGCGGCTCCACCAGCAGCAGCCAGGACCTCGGATGAAACCGACTCTGCTTCAGCACTCACGCGATTGGGTGAAGAGTTCTGAGGCATTCCCTCGCCCGACTCTTGCGAGGCAGGGCGGCTAGACTGTTCCTTATTAGATCCTTGAGATGCGACACTGGCGGCTCCAACGGCTCCAGCAACGGCAGCTCCCACAGCAGTAGCTGCAGTAGCGGTTTCAGTAGGGCCGGCACTTGAATTTGGGGGCGACGCCTGTTCAGCCAGGGAAGCGGCAGGGCTGAAGGGATTCACCGGATCACCGAACGGATTCTGGGCACTGGAGCTAGACTTGGGCGGACTGGGAGGCGGCGAGTTGCCTGTCAAATTACGCGAGGCGACAGCGGCCCCAGTAGCGCCAAGGGCAGCACCAGCACCAAGACCACCGGCTGCAACGGCGGCTCCTGAGTTGAAGCCTCCATTGCCGCTCAAATCAGGCGCGAACTGAGTGACCGGACGCACGCTCAACTGAGGAGGCGTTGATGGAGTCGATGGCTTCATGGGAGGGGGAGGCGGGAGCGAGAAAGCCTCCTTTTCCTTCTCTTGCGGAATCTCGTCCGGTTCTGGGTTGCGCTTCCTCTTCCGGATCAGGAAGAAGATGAGGCCTGCAAGCACGCCGATACCGAGAATGACTCCAATAGCAACACCGGCTTTGGCACCGCCGGACATCCCTGACGAGGCAATAGCCGTAGGTGACGAAGAAGCGGTCGGATCGGCGGTTGCGCTTGATGTTGCTGCGAAAAGGTTCGCATCTTGGCTGGTGTCTGCGCTGGTGGAGGTCGAAGTGATGAAGGACGACGGTGCCTGGGTTGTGTCAGAGGTAGTTGTTGCTGTCGTCTGATCGGTCGTTTTGGTCGCCTTGGGGTGTTGCGTGGTAGTCGTGTCTGCCGTAGTGGTGTCCTTGGGGGCTGCTACCGTGGGCTTTGTTGTGTCCGCCGTAGTATGGGTGACGCCCACAGCTGGGCCGACACCAATATTGGTGTTCTTGGCCGCGGTGGTCGTCGTCGGTTCGGCGCCCTGTGTAACATACCCTCCAATGGCACCTGTGAAGTCCGCAGGCAGGGTTTCGTAGACGATGACGGGACCGTTGTTCCCATTACCCCCATTGCCCCGTTCCACGAGCGAGGGACTATCGTTGGCGATTATCTCGTCGAGAGCCCGCGCCTCCAGAGGGCGGTGCTGCATGTGGTAGAGTGCATGCCCGTGCACCATTTTGAGAGACTGTGTCGCTTGTCTGGAAGGCGACGCAACCAAAGGTTTAGAGGAGATCGTCGAGAAGCGAAGGTCGCTACTCAAAAGAGCAAAAGGCCGGTTGAGACCGGGCCCGAATTCCAACGCGAGTCGGGGGTTGGGATCTCGAAGTCGCGTCTGTTGTAAGTCCAGAATCCAGACTTGCGCGCTGTGGAATGTGGATGTAAAGAATGGACGACTAGAGATCGAGCGCCGCCGATGACTAGTCGAGAGGGTTAGAGAAAAGAAGGGACAACGACTTCCAGGCCGTAGCGGGTCAAAAAAGAGTGTATAGTGGGTGAGATAGGAAAGAAGGATTGACGAAAGCCTCACAGACTCAGAGGAGTCTTTCCAGGGCTGATGGTCCCTGGCGCCAGCCGGTGGGAGGTACGAAAAGGGCCCAAGCCTTCCAAGGGCCTTCAGGGTCTCGGACTCGCGCAGCTACTTTGCGGGTGGCATCCCACGAGGAGCCGAACGGGCTGGAAAGTATGACTGTTACTGGTTCCTGGGGGCCAAGTTGGCCGATTTGGGCGTAGGAGGGTCCCGGATCCAGTCTTGTGCGGTAAGGGAGGCCCTGCGCTAGCCACTTTAGGTAGGGATTGATGGGTGCTACCCGATATCATTGGGTCATATTTTACGGTTCCTGGTCATGCGCAAACGCGAAATGAACGCCAATACGAGTTGTGGTGGTCCGATCGCAAGGAACCAAAAAAGTGTAAACAGCCCAAACCACAAAAGACAACGACAGCAGCTCAGCAAGACGATTGTGGTTATCATCAGGAGTTCCCCTGAACGTTGACGCTTTCAGACTTGTCTTCCAGAAGGAAAGTGTTTTTCCATCCCTTCCTGGCCATCCCACGATAACTACACCTATGACCTCCATCATCGGGACCACAGCCGAGGCTACGAGGCTACACCCGTTAGCGCCCCGAGTGGCCCCCAAAGTCATTAAGTCATTAACTCATCGACCTAAACGTGGTTGGGCCTTCGCTAAAAAAAAAAGTGAGAACCCTGCAATGCCAACGCGGGGGGCACAGACTCCATCGAATCTGTCGGCCTGTTTCACGTCTATCAGCCTTCCACTCTTCTTGCCCAATGGCATCCTGCTGCAATCTCCGGACCACCCGGGGCCAGGCCATCATTCGGGTCCTAAGTTCCTAACTCTCGCTCTCAACATCCTCGCTCGTAATTCCATGCTGATTGATCATCATGAATCCATCACTCCCGCTCAGCATACATGCTGTTCCCCGGTGGAGCTCCAAGAGGAGAGTTGGAGAATGACGAGTGGCTGCTATTCTTAGGTGGACCTACCCATCCGTGACTCCCTGGATTGTTGTCTGTCCGTGGCGTCGTGATTGTACTATGTAGTACTGGGATAACTTCTCCCCCCCAGCTGGCATCGGCATGGTCCGCCTCGCTTCCCGTAATATGTACATTACACTGGCCACTGGATACTTCATGTATCCCGTCCCCTGTATCGAGTCTATCGACGCTATCGAGGCGTGATGCCACCGCCAAGTTAGTTATATTGCGCTTCCCCATCGTTGCATTCTTGGCAATTTCTGCGCAACCGCATTGACACTGCCACGCCTTCCCGACATGGGCCTCCTTATTTCCCAGGTACGGGCCACAGTCACACCCTGTGCCGTGTGGCTGAGGACCACAATCGTGTGGCAGCCACCGTTGTCGTGAGATTAAATAGTGGAGAAATACGGATGTCGGAGTGCCTGGCATCGTTAGAGTCCAACCTGGCATGTCCTCGTTCTCGTAACCACTCACCTCGCCCGCGGAAAGTCGCTCACTACTCTGGTAGCGGAGTAAGCGACGGACCAGATCGCGGCCTTTGGAGGAGACGGCGGGCAGGATGTCATCCCAGGATTGTGCCGGGCAGGCGTGGAATTCTACCTTGCCCCAATCCGGCAGCAAATGCACGTCCTGTAGTCGCAATTAGTTCACAAAGTCTGGGGACTCTGCCACTTAACTGTCGGGTATCTCACCGGCCATGTCTTCTCATGTGGAGTTCCCAAAGCGCAAAAGATGGAGTGAATCAGCGAGAGGTCACTTCCGACGGGCCCTGAATCAAACAGCTCGCGATGTCCCACGCTAATAGCCTCTGCCACAACACAGCCAGCGCTCCAGAGGTCCAGGGATGATCCGTATGCCTTGTACCCGAACAGAATCTCGGGAGCTCGGTAGCTGGTAGTCCCCACATCGGTGATTTTCTGATCAATTGGCTCGGATCCGGGGTCGCCCTCTTTCCATGAAATGCCAAAGTCTGCCAGATAGGCCGGTCCATCGGGCGAGCTCAGCAAAATGTTGGAGGGCTTGATATCTCGATGAATGATTCCTAGTTTATGGATGTGCGCAAGGGCCTGGAACATGTCACGCAGGATCGATCGTGTTTGCATGGCAGTAACCATGTTTCGCTCAAGCAATCTTGCAAAGTCATACTGCAGGAATGGGAAGACCAAAGTCATTCTCCCCCCGTCCATGGTGAAAGTTTCGACGAGAGGAATCACATGAGGACTAGCAGCCTCACGCAGCAGTCTGGCTTCACGGTGGACATCGTGAGGTGCTGTCATCAGATGGGGAATGGTGATCTTCAGGGCACGCACCACACCGTCCCCAACCGCGGATTTGTAGATTGTCGAGTGAAGTCCATCGAAATGGTGGAAGCAAGAGGTGTACTGTCCAAACGTTTCCCCTACTGCTACCACTGTCGATTTCTCTGGCTCTAGATCTGTGTCTTGGACATCTTGCCCTTGCTCCGAGCAATTGATCACTGGTGCTGCAGATTTGATATCGGCAGCATCGATCGCTTGCTGGCACAGTCGGGTATATTCTTCCTACAGCAGAATCAGGTTTTGATCGTAGTATATAACCAAAATCTCCCAAACAAGAAACTGACCTTGGAGGTAGCCTGATCGTAGGCCTCAGCCTCACATCTTCTCGCCTCTACTTGAGCTTCCGCAAAGGCCGCGGGTGAGGAGCCCTGCTGGTAGACCGTAGTGCTATGTAACAAGATTAGTGTCAATCTTGTCGAGTCAACACTGGCAAGACTGACAGAGACTGAATGGCTCTCAACCGGTCCGTGAAACTCAAATCGCTCCTCCAGTCCATGGTGGGCCCGTGGAACATTGCTTGAAGCTCTGAGAGCTCGCCCAAACATATGACGATGATGTCATGTGACCCTGAGAGTGAACTTGTGACAGATGAAACGGTAATACAGCTTTCTGATTGGATGGTATTGGCCAAGCCTCGTCACACCGCGTTTCCGGCCATCGTCATTCCATCCCCATGGCCGCCCTCGGTGATCGAACTCCAGCATCCAGACTAAACCCGCAATCATTGATCTACCCCGATCAGGTGGTTGATCGATCCAGTCAATTTTGCGGGCGCTTTTTCCTTGCTGAGTATGCGCTCGTTGCGCCACCCTAACAACTGTCAAATCTGAAATCATGGAGCTCTCACGGCAGGAGTACCCAGCGCTGCTGGTATGATGGATTGACCCTCTGCGCTCTGATGACACCTTACGACGAAATCACTCGCATGCTGACCATGACGGCTTTGCTGTTTTTCTAGGCCACTCTACACCCCAGTCAAGCTTCAACTATCCTTACCGATCGTATCCGACTCATCAACAAGGTCAATTCGGATATCGCGGACTTCCTGCAGGTACGATGACCTGGCCTCCGCACTTGGCCCGCTACCCCGGAAAATCCCTCTACCACACGACACACATATTTTCCGGATCTTTGGGACTGTTTGTTGACTTTATGGCTCTAGGAGCGCCGTCGCGTCGAAGAAGCCTACGCTCAGGGCTTGCGAAAGTTGGCGAGTCGCCCACAATTGGACAATGGTGCTGCACTTGGGTGAGTCGAACCATGCATCCGGCACTACATATGCCTCACACGATGAGAGCATGCGCCTCTAACGATCAAATAGCATCTTTCAAATTCCATGGCAGCGCATCATCAACGCTACCGAGGCTCTCGCCGTGTCGCACGAGACACTTGCGACCAAAATCGAGGAAGACGTCGAACGGCCCCTGAGGGAATACAGCAACAAGAACCGGGATATGCAATCCATGCCAGGTATTCAGAGCAACCTAGCAGGTCTGGCTAAGAATATTGACGCTGCACAAAAGAAAGTCGACAAGGCCAAGGGCAAGGGCGCCAAGGGCGCAAGCAACCTCTCCAGTGCAATTGCTGCAGCGGAGGAGGTAAATCAGCAATGGGAGTCGCGTGCTCCCTTTGTCTACGAGCAGCTCCAAGCTGCGGATGAAGGCCGTCTCAACCACCTTCGCGATGTCCTCACTCAGCTGGAGACGCACGAAGTGGACCAGGTCGAGCGCTGCCGACAAGCAGCGGAAAGCTGCTTGAACGTTCTCCTGAATGTCGAGACGGCGGATGAAATCAAGACCTTTGCTGCTAGAATGACCGGTGATCGAGTACCTCTATCACCTGTGACATCGCGGCGCCAGAATTCCCAGACAGAGAGTCTACCTGCCGCCCCAGCTGCGGCCACTCCCCCTCCAGTTGCTGCACCGCTTGCACCCCCTCCACACGTTCAGGATGATGCAGCCAGTCAGCGGTCGGAGGTGTCGGAGACTCCAGCTCCAGCAGCTCCCGTGCAAACGCCCCCAGGTGAGTTCTTCACGAAGAAGAAGACATCAAGCCCTGTGATACAGACTGACATTTGTTCTCCCCGCCAGCTCCAGAGCCGGTCCCTCGACACACACCGCTGGGTGGTCTGAGACGACTGGGGACAGTCATGAATCGGCGAAAGAGCGTAATTGGACCGACAGCGGGATCCTTTGACCGGAAAGCAGAGAAGAAGCACCGGAGCCCATTCGCCTCCTTCAAGAGATCCGATTCTTCAAGAGAGATGCAAATTCCGGAATCTCCACCATCAACTGCGGATAGGCCAGGAACGTCCATGACTGAGGAGTCATCACTTCGAAATCCAAGCGTATCACATGATCACAATGGCACTGATACCATCACGCCAGCGCCAATTCCCGAACATGAGCCATTGGCTGCGAATGGAACTTTGGCAGAAGCTCAAGCTGGAATAACCAGCAATGGCACCGTTCAGGTACGCAGTCCACCCGCGAGGCCCCCAATTACATTGACACAGTTCATTGATCACTCCCACAGGCCCATGTTGATTCTGAAGGCTTCACTGAGCGGCCTTCAACTATTGATGAGATCACACGGGCTCAGAGAGAAGCCGCAAGGTATGGGGTTCTACTCAATTAGCAATGTTCTCTATTCTTACTTGATGAAACACAGCTTGGAGGACTCTGGTATGAACTTGACCATCCGCGATCAGCCCATCTTCGAAGACGAAAGTCAAGCGAAGAAGGCTATGGATGATATGGCGAATACTCTTCGAATGGTGGGACTCCCTAATATTCATCCGATCAGCATCAAGACTGACCAGGCAATGTGATATAGCGCGCTCCACAGCCAGGAATCAGACGGAATGCAGGCACTATCCGAGGCCGTCGTGATGTACGCAATACCGTCTTTGTTCCCAACCCCACCACAGATATGGCCGCTACTTCAACAGCATCTGATCTATATGGCCCATCTTCCCCCATCAAGCATGCTGCATCGCCCAGCACTGCGACCGATGACCATGCGATGTCCGATACTACATCGGTCCGCTCAGGGCACACCATGCATGGTCCCGTGCCGACGATTCATACTGAGCTCCACGAGCCCGGCCTGAATGCATCCATCATCGAAACCGTCAACGCGTGGTTCTCGGACGGCAACGTGACCAAGTCATTTGTTGTGGGAGAGCTGGCTCTTGCACACAACCCTATGCCCGGTGCGCCCGCAGACAACGTGCGCATCCGTCTGGATAACTTCCCTGTCCTGGAGAAGGTTGCCGCCAATCCACACTTTGTTCATGAAGCTAGTAAGGACGGTGCGGACGAGAAGTGCGGCGAGTACGAGATCCAGCTGGGCAGCATTTCGCGGCCCTTGCCAACCGTGGCCTTCAAGTACCAGGTGCACCTAGATCCGACGAACACCTCTGCCTACTGCCCGGTTATCTTCAAGCCAGCTTGGAACTTGCAAGGAACCCAAGCAAGCGCAATTATCTTCTACTCTCTTAATCCCTCCTTCGCGTCGGCCACCACTGGCGCCATCACCCTCAAGAACGTGGTTCTGACCGTCGGTCTGGACGTCGCCGCCGAAGACGAGATCACCAAGCAGCCGCGCGACTCAGTCGCCCACGCTACCAGCGCCGTGATGTATCCCAACTCGGGTGCGGTCTTCCGTCGCAAGACCTCCTCGGTGGTCTGGAAGATTCCTGAGCTGGAACTCAAGGCGCCGGGTTCTGGCGGCGAGGATGGCAAGTTCCTCGTGCGATTCACCACCTCGACTACCGGCCCGCGCAAAGGTAACGTTGAGGCCAGATTCGAGCTGCAGTCTACCGAGCGCGGCCCCCGGCTGGGTATCAGCCGTGCTCCCCCGAGCTCTGGTCCTAAGGAAGTCGATCCTTTTGCGGATGACGGAAAGCCTGCTACGCCCGTTCCTTGGGAGGAAGTTCCCACGGCACGCAAACTTGTTGCAGGGAAGTATGTCTCTACCTAGGCAGGGTGTTTGCGCGATAAACTGAGGGTGCTTCGTATATACACTTTTCTGAAATGTGCTGTGGATTTTCTGTGTGGTATACCTGTCCCGTGGTCGACATTCCTGTGTCTTTCATTTTCTTGATCCCCCCAAGTTTTCTGCCCTGCAAATAGCGCTTGAGTCTTGATCCTCTGGTTTCTTGTTTTTTTTTTTCGTTGGGTTTGTTGTTAGGCATTTGAATCCGAGTATCTACGTCCCATAAGACCTGGTCACAATTCCAGGCTGGGCTTTTGAAATTCCGCACACGAAGTTCTGGGCCCTACGTACTGCTGTATCTGATACAGTCGGGCATCGAGCACGAATTGACAGTAAGGTAAGCAGCCGTGCTCCAGCACCCTGAAGTTGTACCCGCAAGTGTGCAAGAAAGCATGTAAACCGGGGTACAGGGTAGGTTGAAAGGATGTGCTAAACGCCGGTCCGAGAAGATAACAGTCATCTTTACCTCCAAGGAGGTATGGACGGTAGACCTCAATTTCTTTGGAACCGAGAGAAGGATAAGGAACATGATAGGCTTTAGGTAGTTGAGCAGGAACATATGCAATTCTTCGGTTCCATGTTGGATACACGAAACAGGACGATAAGACAAAAAGAGAAACATAGCACGGAGATCCGTTGTGCCGGGGAATCATATACTTGCAAGAAGAAATCGAAAGCCTAGACCCTAACAGCGATAAAACTGGCCAAGGTCGGAGAAAAGAAACCATCACATCCTTGCAGCCCGAGTTGTCTTATCATAGAAATCCAGCGTCATCGCTGCCAAAAAGCAAGGAATGTCCTTTCTCTCTTCAACCCAGAACTTAATCAGGGGCTTAATCTCCAGCGCGAAGAGACTATTCGGTGGGCCGGAGACCTTCATCGTGCCGTTCTCGCCATCAAAGACGATCGAGTTCTCCTCGCCATTGCCCATGCTGCCGGGCCCGCGGGCATCCGAGCGGGCATCGCTGTCGCCATGGCGGTACGCAGCCGATAGATGGAACATGGACGTAACGCGGACACGGCCGTTGGGGAGGAAATCCAGCTTGTAGCCCAGCAGGGAGGCGACGGCTTCTCGGAACTCGGAGGATTTGGCTGTGAAGATTTCCTTGAACCGGCGCATGCGCTTCTCCTTGTCTGCAATGACCTGCTCTAATTCCTGCATCTCGAGCTTGAGGCTATCGAGCGTGCTGACAGGCACCACCTTGACGCCAGAGTGTTCACCGCGGAGCTGGGCTAAGAGGGCTTGGTTCTCAGAGCGGAGCGTGTTCAAGGTGGTCATTTTGATCTTCTCCGCTTCGGCAGTTGGATTCTCACGCAATTCGAGAATGCGTGTGTGAGATCTGGATTTCAAAGATTTGATCTGGGATTTGGCAGCCTCTAGCTCCCGCTTAGCAAGTGTTGTGGCCTGCTTCGATTTCTCGTAGGATTCTTGAAGCTTGCGGTTCTTTCGAGTCAAGACTGCGAGACGCTCACTTTCAGCATCACTATCGGCGGGCGAGAGGGGGCGCTTTGTTCCTCGTGCTTGAACATCCTCCTGTGGCGAAGGGGCCTCCCGCTTGGAGAGTTCTTCATGCGCCTTTTGAAGATCGTTGCGATACGCGTCGAGCAGCTGTTCCAGCTGCGAGATCTGCGCTGACTTTTGTTCGTCATAAGAACTTTGGTCCGTATTCATAGTCTCCTCTTCGGTGTCGAAAGTCTTGAGTTGCGCTCGGAGATATTCAACCTCCTTCACTGCGAGAGCACGCTGTCGCTCCAACCTAGAGCGAACACGAGCCTCTGCCGCGCCTGGTGCTGACGCACCCGCAGAAATGCTTCCCGCAATCCGAAGTTTCTCCAGCTCTTGGCGAAGTTGGGCCTTCTCTTTCTCAAGGCTGCTGATGACTTCGTCCTTCTCCAAAAATTGAGCGTCAACGGTTCCGAGTCGGTCAATCAGCGTGGCCTTTTCGATGCGCTCTTGGACAAGAGCCCTGACCACTGCCTCTGGTGAATCAAACTCCACAGACTGGTCATTTTCCTCGAGGAGACTGGCCCATGATTGTCGCTCGTCCTCCAGCACCTGCTTTTGAATTTGCACGGTATTAAGTTCCGCTTCCAATCCGCTCAAGAACTGCAATTGGTTCTCGAGCGTCCTCTTCTGCTCCTCAACAACCTCGACATTCTTCTGTACCTTCCGAAGGTGGCGCAGCTCTATCGTCTGATCGCGGTTGGCAGTTTCAAGCTCGCGAATATGGTTGACCTGCTCGGACAGCTCCCGTTTCAGAACTACCAAAGTCTCCGCATCGCTGCCGTCGGCCTTCAGTTGGATATTTTGTGATTCAAGATCCGCCACTTCGGCCTCACGTTGAGACAGCTTTTCCTGAGTAATTTGCTGGGAGTTGCGCGCCTCTTGTAAATCGCGTTGAAGCTCTTCGATCGTTTTCTGGAGGGAAGCGCGAACCGTTTCGAGCTCGTTGAGTTGGTACTTGGATTGACGCTCTTGGTCGGATAATTGGGCTTGGGTGTCATTGAGCTCTTCCTGGATATTCTGCTTCTCATCCTGCAAGTCCCGAATCTTGCGCTCAAAGCCTGTTTTTTCGCTGAGAGATTGCTCCTGGATTGCTTTCAACTCCTTCGCCAACGCTTCGGTCTTTGTTGTCGCCCGCAGACTGGCAGATTCCGCTGCCTGTTGCAGAGTGCGTCAGCCATGGTATATCCACCAACACTCTTTTCTCGTTTATAACCCACCTGCGCTTTTCTGAAGTCTGCATCGGCCTTTAATTGGAGGCTTCTAGTCTCCTGCTCGTATCGGATGGCCTCCATTTCCCGCTCCTGCTTCAGGTTTGCGAGCTCGTACATGAGCGTACTGACTTGCACTCGTAGTTCGTCTTTCTCAGCATCTAAACTCAGCCGTCGATAGTCAGTTCCGAGAAGATTCCTTTGTCTGCCATGGCGGAATTGTGGAGGGGACTGGAAGTCGAACCGTGACTTGGCTGCTGAGGCCGAACAGACATTACTGACTGCTGCATAACACTGCGCGAGCTGACCGGAGCTTGAGGCAATGCAAACCCAGCAATCAGCTGGGATGCTGGTCGCGTTGTCTGGCTGTCCTCCATGTCGTTTAATGTTGTTGGTATGTCACGATCCAGTGGCCACAGCGAGCGATGAGCACATCGAGCTCTGTCAAAGCGACGCGTCCCAGCCTTTAAGGAGTCTAATCGTCCGACCTTCTTGGCGAAAGAAGACAGGACGCGACTTGGAGCAAGCTCATTGAAGTCGCCAGCGATCGTTTGGCGGCTTTGAATGTTTGGACCTTAGTCAGCAGCCCAGAGCTTCTGCATCGGGACTAGCGCCAAAATTTTAAGAAATTATTTCGAGGCGGATTTCTCTTGACGCACACCACCCACTCAACCCACTCAACTCTCACTCGCTCCCCGTTTTCAATTCAAATTCGACAACATGGGCAAGGACAAGGTCGAGAAAAAGGAGAAGCGCGCTGAGAAGAAGGAGAAGCGCGCCGAGAAGGACGGTATTCACAAGTCCAAGAAGGATAAGAAGGAAAAGAAGGACAAGGCCGCTCTCGCCGATGCGGTAGAGAAGGAGATCACTTCTCAGGTCCTGGAGGGCCTGGACCAGGCTGCTGCTGCCGGTGTCGCCGACGTTGAGGTCGACGCCATGGCTGTCGACCGCCCCGTCGGCGCTGTTGTGCCATTCGCCAACCCGTTGGTTGAGGACAAGCAGGCCAAGAAGGTGCTCAAGAGCGTCAAGAAGGGTATGTCGAACCATTTCTTATCTTTGGAACTCGATTCGTCTGGTCTACCCTTTTGCTGGAATTGGAAAGCCCAGGACAATTACTTTATTGTTCAGCACTGCGCCAATTGCACCAGCGCATCTCCAGTGCCCAACTTTTTTTCCCGCTCTTGCACAATAGCTAACGTCTGCTCTCCCACAGCTGCCGTCAACAAGTCTCTCAAGCGTGGTGTCAAGGAAGTCGTTAAAGCCCTCCGCAAGTCCCCTGTCCCCGCCGCCAACGCCAAGGTTGACATCCCCTCCGGCGTTGTCGTTCTCGCTGCCGATATCTCCCCCATGGACGTTATCTCTCACATTCCCGTCCTGTGCGAGGACCACGGCATTCCCTACGTCTTTGTTACCTCTCGCGCTGAGCTCGGTGCCTCTGCTGCCACCAAGCGCCCTACCAGTGTTGTCATGGTCACTCCCAAGTCTGGCAAGAACAAGAAGCTCGACGACGGTGCCGATGGTGAGGACTTCGGCAAGGTCTTTGAGGAGCTGGCCAAGCTGGCGGAGAAGGAGGCCAAGAACGTCAATGTTTAAAGACGCTGCTTAGCCTGTCTATTTGTTCACGCTTTGCTTATATCCCACGTTCGTGATTGCTAGTGGGTTCTCTTATTGTACAGGGTTTGTTCTTGTCTGATAGGACTGTGCATGTCTTCGGGGGTCCGGCCTTTGGGTTTCTTTTTTATTTCCACATTTGCTTTACTGCAGTTCGGCGTTATCTTGACGGTATATGAAAAAAGGCAGAGAGACTTCCAATGAGAATTCACCCCATGCATCCATGCATGTTTTCTATCATGCCCCTCGGTATTCGTTACTTAGCCTGTCAATACGGAGCCAAGTGGGCCTTCTATGTGGTTATCTTGGATTCAGCAATGATGGTAGATCGGGTTTAATATCAGCGTTGCTCACGGCTCAATATCTGATTTTCGATTGGCTTTGAAAATTGGTGGTTCGAAAGCCCAATTCAAAATCCTAGTTGCCCAACAAGCCCGCTTCAGTCACACGGGTTGCCATACAGAATTCAAAGGTAGTTCGATGCCTTACCAGATGTCGAGACATCTTCGAAGTGGTTACACGGCTACCTAGGTACACCCGAGTTGAAGAACAGTTCATTGCAAAGAGTCATAGGGTGTAGTGGCACAACGAAAGACTTTTGCTTGATGGTTGAACATCTTCCTGCAACCAAGCCTAATCGAGTCACCACCCCATAGATTATGTGTGTGTCCATACACATGTTGACAGCAGATCTACCAACAACAGCGTCCAAGCAATCGGCCTAGACGATTGGCCTTGCATCTGATCCAAACTATCGGTTTGGTGGCGCTCTCGGTCTACGACGATCATGCTGATTGATCACCTACGGTTCTTGAAGAGTTCAATCAAGGGGGATGTACATACCACAACCCGACAAGTGCCGCACAGCCAATCAAGTTGGAAAAAGGTTCCCCTCCTGCTCCAAAAGGTCTCATTGCCCCTCCCAGGAACAGGCTTGTGGTAGGTTGTACGCGGTATCTTTGTTAGTCCTGAGCGACAAGCTTCGGGGGCCCTTGCGGGTCGTTTCCGGATATCCCTACCTACGGATCTTGCAAATGGTATAAGAAACGCTTGCCCTTCCACTCAATGAAATCGATGATCAATAATTTCATGCATGTGGCGGCCAGGTAATATGCACATCACAGTATCAATTGCATGAGCCCTTCTCAGCGACAAAGAAAAGAAAACCTGCAAGTATGGCCATCCCCAGGTATACCCTGCAACCTCTTTGGGCCCTGGTGGCCCTCGTCCTGGTCTGTGTGAATCCAGTCACATCTCAGCCTATTCGGTCTCGGCAATGGGCTGCTCCTAGGGAAGTCAATGATCTAAATGCGCGAGGGCTTTGGACGACTTTCGAAAAAGAAGCATCGACGCCAGATGGTCGATTGTCTCGGGCTGAACATACACTGGTCAGCGACACCGATTCTATACAGTTGCTGGATTGACTAACAGGATATAGCCACCAAAGCCCATGAACACATCCGATAACAAGTTCTCCTTTGACGGACGCACTTCGGGATATACTTCTCAACGCGAGCCAATATCTGATGAATCTATTGTGTCCATCCTCGTACCGGTCGCGCCAGCATCAGCCTTCTTGCCTGGCAACAAGTACCACGAGGCTGATATCTCGACCCCAGAATTAAACCGCATTGCCCCCAAGAGACTGAATCACTACGGAGAAATATTCAACAGTCAAGTAAAAGACGATGGAGTTCTCAAGCCAGGAGTCGGATCATATACGTCTTCGACTTTGCAAATCTCGCCTACGCATTATATTTCCTTCTTTTCGTACCGAATTTCTTTTCCATTTCTGAAGTATGCGCCGAAATGTCTCCCTCGGCTCCCGCTACCGGGAATTTTGACAACGGTCGCGCTTCTCCTTGCCTTGATATGGATTGCGATCTTGACAATTGCGTTGGTTGAATTGGGAAATTATATGTGGAATAAGCGTCAAGCTGCGAGCCTTGTGACGGAAAGTGACCATATCGTGAGCGAGCGTATGCCGAATTCGTGCAATGAGGGCAAGATCCCATTGAGCTTAGTTGCTCATGGGTATGGGTCTGGAGAGACGGAAAGTTACTCGGAAGGGGAATCGTTGGTCAATTCAGACTCTGGATCGGATTCTGAGCCAGACTTGGATTTCTGAGCGCCATTAAACATGTCACGCCTGCAGAGAATCGACATGAATATTACACGAATAGGGATTTGTGATTACGATAACTGGAGGATACACTGGAAATACTTTCTCGATAATGTTGTTTTTGAGTTCATAAAATCCTATTGTACATGATATGAAAGCATTCGCTCGTCAATCGTCGTGATAGCAGCCGTAGGCTAGAAAGAAACAGTAGCTCGCTTAATGACGGTTAAGTCGAACCAGTCAAACTTTTTCACTTAAATACGCTGATCGCTGTCCAAGTTCTGATAGAGGGTCTGGTTATCGACACCCTTCTGACGAGGACCACCGACATCTAAACCACTCTCAGCCACTGTGCGCTGAAACTTGTTCTCTGCAGCACGGCCAGGATCCATCTCAGAGCCAATCTCGGAAGTAAAGCTCGCATTCTGGTCGTCGGAGCTGAAACCGCCCTCGTGCAAGTTCTTGCCCTTGGGCTTCTGGCCCTGGTAGCTGCCGGTAACGTCGTTGATGTAGGAAGGCGCCTGGCCATTGTTATACTGGCTGCTGCCGCTGGCAGCGGCCTGGCCAGGTAGGTGCTGAGAGGCGGCGTATTCACCAGTGTTGATTCCCATCTCTTTCTTGGCGGCCGTCGAGCCGCCAGAGTAGGCAACGCCGTGGCCACCTGCGAAGTGTCCCTGGCCGCCCAGGCCCTCGGGGTACTTATCCTGACGCTGGTTGTCCCCACGAAGACTACCAACGGGGGCAGAGGGGAGAGTTGTTGCGGCTGAAGTATCGGTGTTCTTCAAAGTGGATTTGTTTCCGGAGACGCCGATGGGCTCGGCGCCTCGGTTTTCAGAGTAAGCGCCGCCGCTGCGAATGGAATCGGCGGCGAGGGAGTCATTGGCAACAGGCCCAGAGGGCTCTGAGATGGGCTTCTTGGAGGCAGGGTCGGTGGTGACCTTGGTGCCGCGGGGACCGGGAGCGACGGGAGTACCTTGAAGATCCATGGTGATGAATATATTCGAGTGTTCAGATATGAGAAATATGAACTGCGCAGATGGAGGTTCGAGGAAGATTTGCAGAGCTGATTGGAATGAGTAGTTGACGAAGATTGTAATGGCAAATGCGATGGCAAAGCTATATACCCAAGAATTTGAGCGGTTTGATAACCAGTAGCAAGTAGACCACATCTGCTCTAGGCAAGTGATGTCACACTTACGATAACATCCAACTTTCACAAATGTCTATGGCTTTCATCTCAAAAGGCGCAGTCACGTCAAGCAGCTGCGAGCCAGGCGCACTCGGTGGCGGACTGGAGATTTGAGACAAGATACAGTGGAGCTGCTGCATTCTCGGGTGCTTTGATACAGGGCTTCTGGAACCGTGGCATCTCCTGCTGATGGAGGAACCCAGCCCCCACATGCCTATCACATCATGGAGCCCCGACTCCTGAGTTCGAGCTTTTCTCCAGTCTTCTACGAGAAAACCGGGCAGGAAGGCGAGGGGATTGGGTCCTTGACGTCAAACCCGACACTCGACATTAACAAACCATGCAAACAATTTATACTTCCGAAAGGAAACCCGAGTATTGAATTGTATTTTGGTAGAGCTAAGTGTGGTAAGCCTCATGATGTTACACACCTTCCAATATGTGGTACTGTCGTCACCTTTTGGTTACCTCGCCGGTAAATACAATAATGCTGATTGCTCTTTGTGATTCATAGGGTACTAGACGAAGATTCACCTGGAAGCATCACCACAACATCATTCTACTACTGGGGCCGCAATACCGAGGGATTTGTTAGGGATACCATTATTATTATACACAGTGCACATATAGTCGTACACTTCACGGTTTCCGCAGTCGGTGATCTCAATTAAGAATGTGTTCATTGGCTCGTGACTCCGTGAAAATGGCTATCATACAAACATTGGATCCCGTAGTCCAAAAAGAACATCATTTTAACGATGACGAGTGGTAGCATCAGAGGGAAGGTCGTCCAAGCCCTCAACACGCTGACGACCAACATTGCCACCAGGAGCGGTACCCTTGTGCAGCTCCTCGCCGTCGATGCGGGCACTGCTGCCAGCAGTAGCGGGGCCGCGAAGGGCGGTGTCGTTGTCACCAGAGATGGGACCCTCGATACCACCAGAGCCGGTGTTGACAGTTCGCTGGTCAGAGGAGTTCCAGTCACTAGCGACGGGGGGCTGGTCGGGGAGAGGCAGGTTGGACTTGGCCTCGTCGATCTGCTTGGGCTTATCGGTGTTCTTGTCGATGACGGACTGAAGGGATAGCGTGATTAGCGAGATGTGCTCGTGCAGTAATGCGATGTGAAACTGGCTTACCTTCATCTGAGAAACATAGGAATCAGAAGGGGTTTTACCGCCGTGCTGACCAGCCACGCGAGATTCGGGCTTGCGCAGGTCCTGACGAGTAGTGTGGTAGGTCTGCTCGGACATATTGAAGATTGTGTAAGTGGGCTGAGAAGATGGTTGAATCTGAGGAGAATTGTGCAGTGAAAAAAGTACACTTGGATTGTAGTGAATGGAAACTGAGATGGCAAATTACAGATTTCAAAGACTCTTATAACTGGTCTGTGTTTGGCACGCGACATCATGGGGAGTGACGTTTGCCGCTGCCATGACCTCATATTGCCATCAAGACTTGGAACATTTGATATCTCCTAACATTTGGTTTCCCCCACTGAGCCTGGCAAGACAAGCTTACTTCATCACCGAAAACTGAATCCGCTGTCGCTGTCAAGGTTTGTGCTCAGATACATGTTACTGTGGTGGACGCAAGTGTATGTTCCGGGCCGAATTGTGTCGTACAGTGCCAGCGGACAATCAGCGATTGGATGGTAGGTTATCCGCGATGCCAAGCAAGGCATTATGTTCCTGATCAGCACTAAGCTACAGGAGGTAAGAAAGCGTATGCAATGGTCGCAGTCAATTCCTAGATACATGTCATCCCTCCACCGACTTGGCTCCAAGCGCTGGCTCTATGCCCAGTAGATATCGCAACCGGGACTGTTTCGATGTCATTATTCAGATCAGGGGTAATCAGGGCCAGTGATTCCCAATTAAGTCATTGCTTGGATAGGGCCAGTCCTCACTAGACAGTAGTCATGTGTGGTCCTTGGATAACCTGCAGATTCCGTGTCTCGTTCACTGAAAACTGGAGGTTAGCGATTTGCGTGCCAAAGAGCACAGTCTTGCACGCAGAGCTCGAATATCATCTTGAAGAGTATGACCCGAAGACAGACGAATTGAACAATATCCAAGCCGTAAACAACCACAGAGTGTAGATTAATACCTATTTAGCCTTCAGCCTAACGGCTGTGGCACAGATGCAGCTGTCGCAGAGCACCCGATTGGGCACACCGCCTTATTCTCTGCAGCGGCAGAAAATGTTTCTTATCGCCGTGCCTGTCGGGCAAATGCAGTTGGCACACTTGTGCACATCGTCGGCATTGTAGGGTCTCGCTTTGCTCTCATAGTGAGCGCAATCCTGCAAAATGCCCCGAGACCCATTGATTGGCCTAGTGGGCAAGGTCCGTTTCCCCTGTTCCTACCTTGCGACCCCGCTAACCGTATGAGGGGTACAGCCTTCCAGTGGAAAGTCCACCACTTTGAACAGTTTGACCGATGCCTCGTCAAAAGTTGGTAAGAAGATGCTTGATACGATGTAGAAGATCAATTTGCTAACTATACTTGCACAAATAGGCAATTTTCCGTGTGTTTAGCCTCCTCCTCCGCTTAATGACGAGCCTTCCCGCCTTATCGATGTTGACACTGACCATCTACACGACAGTTTCACAACAATCGACCCTCAGAGGGCCATTGGATACCTCCAGATTGACTGTCCATGTCAGCGATATAATGTTTCAGATCGATGCCAGCCGAACTATGGCGGTTGCACCGAAGGGCGACGATCTGTTCCCATTGAACTTTTGGATGTGGCAGGACTCGTACCTGGAGCACATCAGGGACGGGGTTTAGGAAATAAGTTCTTGGATGATCTACGACATGCGGACGCTTTGATCCATGTGGTGGATGTTAGTGGAACTACAGACGCTGAAGGGAAAGCAACTCGAGGATACGACCCGTCCGTTGACATTGAGTGGCTGCATTCAGAAATTGTGCGCTGGGTGTTGGGTAATTTGATGGAGAAATGGTTAGTTTTGAAATAAAAAAGGTTAATAGGGACAAGGGGAAGGAAGAAATACTGACATGCCACTTAGGGGATCAATCAAACGGAGGCATGTCGCAACAAAAGCAAACCCCGTCGACACATTACAAGGCCAATTCTCCGGATATGGGAGTACCTCCACCATTGTCGCACGATGTCTGGATCGTCTTGCTTTAAAGGAGCCTCTCGAGGCGTGGTCAGATGAGACAATTGAGGCTGTGGTCAAGGCGTTCATTGATGAAAAGTTCCCCACCGTGTACGCCTTGAACAAGATTGATCACCCAGATGCGGACAAGGTACGCGGAATCCCTCGCATTACGATCCAGTTGTACTAACCAAGGACGTATAGAATATCAGCAAAATTGCCAAAATGCAAGATCCTCAGTCCATCGTCCTTTGCTCTGCTATCTCAGAGGTATTCCTTCGACGACTAGCTAAACAAGGATACATCAAATATGTGGAGGGTAGCGAGTTCTTGGACACTCGCGAAGATTTGATCGAAATGGGCGACCAGGATGGCGGGGGTCTCAAGGAGATGGATGAGAAGTTGAAGAGGTAAGTCTACGAGGAGGCGCGAAAGTAAAGCTCACTTGTTAATCCATGATGATAGTCGCGTCGAGAACTTGAAAGATATGGTTCTGTATCGATTTGGATCGACTGGTGTGGTTCAATGTCTCTCTCGAGCCGCGGAGCTTCTAGGCCTGGTTCCAGTCTTCCCAGTAAGGAACGTTCAGACCTTCAACTCGGGGTCCGGAAGCGCGGTATTCCGCGATTGTGTTTTGGTCAAAAAGTAAGCAGCACTCTTTACTGCCGGCGGTCTGACTTTGCTGACCCCCGGCCAGAAATAGCACGGTAGGCGATGTGGCCCGTAAAGTCATGGGTGATGTACCAATCTCCTACATTGAGGGGGTTGGCGGTACCCGAGTGTCCGAAGAAGACATTGTCGCGGTGGGAAAACACGATGTGAGTCGATCTCTGTTGTCAGTCCTTCTATGCACCATGCTGATGATGTTCACAATCCAGATTCTATCATTCAAGGTTGGTCGGTAAACCATGGTTAACCATGTATGTACAGTCTCAACGCGGAATGACCTAAAATAAATAATAGC
Organism: Penicillium sp. PG106-07D; assembly: GCA_037042255.1. Taxonomy (NCBI): domain Eukaryota; kingdom Fungi; phylum Ascomycota; class Eurotiomycetes; order Eurotiales; family Aspergillaceae; genus Penicillium; species Penicillium sp. PG106-07D. The sequence goes on along the minus strand of JAXQJV010000034.1, from coordinate 17,603 downwards.
GCCTGCAACGACAGGGCATGAAGTACAATGACCATAAGACACCCAAAACAGAGTAGAGTAGATCAACGCCGACAATATGATCGATCAGGCGCAAGTTGGGCAATCAGTGGCCCTTCTGTTAGCGTACAATCAGCAACACGTCGGTTTAAGGCAGTCGAAAGAGCTCTCTTACCTCCCCTCGTTCATCGTTCATGCCAATGATTGGCTCTGGAGCTGCGGGATGATCCTTTTTGGCCCTCGACTCTGCCTTACGGCCACCCCTCTCAGTCGTCCCTTGCGATTTGGTTGCATCTGCGATCCCTTCATTCCCTTCTCTCTCTTCGACGCCGGAAGCAACCGCTGAAGCGGACGGGTCCTTGGTGTCGCCTCGCTTCGCCCGTGGAATGCTATGCTCCTCTGTTCCTGCTCCTTTCCAGGGCTTTGTAACCGATTGATGCCGGACACCTCGAGGAGTGCAGATAGCTGCCGGCAGCGCGATTGCTCGTGTGGACGAGATGGATGCTCGGGAACAGCGTGCGACGAGCGCACTCGGTACGTTTAACGAGATAAGATGGCTTGCAGGCATTGTGAAATTCGTGAGACACGTGTGAATTGAGAAGATACCGTGTAAGAATTATTTAAAATGATCTGAGTAATTCTTCTTAACAGAATGGTTAGTACAATCCCAAAATCAGGATCTCCATGCGATGACGTCTGGATGCCGCAATATCAACCTTGACCACAAGTGCAGCAAATACCGCGGCTCGAAATAAGGTTTACCAAATCAAATTGATCATACTTTGTCTCGTCATAATTCCAGACAGCTGAATCGCCAATACCATGCCCAAAGCAGCAATTGGACAAGAGTAAACGTGTTGACGCCTGAGATATCAGGCGAAAACAGCTAACTAACTAAGTTAACTAACTAGCTGATCTCCATATAGAAAAGCCTCCTGATTGGCTGTTAAGCTCCCCGCCAGAGGCAGGACGTCTAGTCATCTACATACCACTCACCGTACAGGCTTGCAGGCTAAGACATGCAACTTGAGAGTGTTTTTCTCGGACAAAAAAAGCTTGCGGTCAATCCTGCTGGATCAGCTCCTCTACCATCTAAGAGATAGCTAGAAGGGATCATCTCTCCTCACGTGAGTATCGCACAATCCATTCCGTCACAACTCGGACTACACCGCACCATGAAGCGGGAATATTATCCGACAGACTCCCTTTCAGCATGGCTCCGTTTGAATGGAGTGACTGAAAACGGAGTCGCTTTCCAAAATGTTTCCTCTGTGGATGACAGTCTAGACAAGGGGACCTCGATTGTTGCCACAGAAGCCCGGACAAGCATGGAAAGCGACACAGAGCCGGAGATCCTCTTTCGAGTCCCATCCGAATTGGTGCTGTCGCTAGAAGCTGTGCATGGGTATGCAAAGTCCGATCAGCATTTGCGAGAGGTATTGGAAGCAGTTGGGGGATTTGGTACGGTATGTGACTGAGGATCCTGATGTCAACAGAGGTGTCTAATAGCCGCGCGGTCTAAGATGTGAGCAGACAACTAACAGATACCAGACAGCGAGAGGCGCAATCATGATATTCCTCCTGCTCCAAATAACACACTCGAGTCCAGATACGCCTCAACACATCGGTGTATCGAGTCCCTGGACGGAATATGTCAAGTTTTTCCCTCCATCATTTCCCTTGCCCACCTTCTACTCCGCGGAGGAGCTAGAGCTGCTGGGGGGAACCTCGCTTGCAATCGCAGTTGAAGAGAAAGCTGCGTCTCTGGAGCGAGAATATGAGCACCTTCGTCACTCCACGGAAGGCATTGCTTGGTGTCGGCAATGCTGGTGGGATGAGGAGACGGGTAAATTTACAATGGACGACTGGCGATATATCGACGCTGCGTATCGGTCCCGGATGGTGGATCTGCCGGGCAGTGGGCACTCAATGGTTCCATGTATTGATATGGCGAATCATACGGCAGGCGCGAGTGTGAAAGCGCTGTATGATGTTGATTCAGAGGGAAATGCCGTTCTCCAGTTACGCTGGGGCCAGAGTCTACAACCTGGTGAAGAGGTGACTATTTCGTGAGTCTTGCCACTTACACCCCGGCGGTTAGCGGCCATACTGATAGTTCGGCTTCTAGGTATGGCGATGAAAAGCCAGCATCGGAGATGTTGTTCTCATATGGATTTCTGGATGATGACCAGTCCGAAGCCAAGCAGGTCGTCTTGGACATTGCTCCACCAGACGATGACCCGCTCGGGGTCGCTAAGAACATGTTCTGCCAGAGCACTCCTGGAATCAAACTTTCTACAGGGGATAATTTGGGTCAAAGTACATCGGCACCACCATCATCAGCGATCAGCTGGGACAGTCCCCTCGTATGGTGGGCAAGTGTAAACGAAGAAGATGGATTGTACATCGGTCTCGCACAAAGGACAGACGGAACAAAAGAACTTGAAGCGACATGGAAAGGCGAAAAAATTCATTCACCAGACCAGCTTCAAGGATTCCTTGCAGCGGACTCATCGTGGGACATCTTCAAGCTGCGTGCTACAGTGCTGGTCCTTGACCGCGTGGAGAACCAACTCTTACTGCTCCATCAGACAGAGCAAGCACTGGAAACCCTTCGTGAGAATGAAGATCTATTCAAAACGCTTTTCAGACCTGATGTCCTGGGCTTGATACTTCATTTACGGAAGCTGGAAGAGGCTCTGCTGCAAAGAGCGATTGACGATCTCATCGAGCAGGTCGGTATTTCTTTGTTTTATGTTGCAGGAACGTGAATTTCCACGGCTAACCCTTTAACTCAGAGAACCAAGCTGCTGGACTCGGAAGCAGTACGGAGATACCTCGGGCAGCAGTCTCAAGCCGGGGAGGTCGAAGACTTTTCATGAAGGTTTAAGCAAAAGATCGCGACTGCCATTATTGATCCATCCATTCAATATGCAACCAATATGCATCTTCGGTTGAAAAGAGGTCTACTTCAACCATCCGATCGTCCCCGAAATCAGCGACCCGAGACTACTAGACGAATATTCTCGTCATTATGAGACTAAAAACAGGCTAAAAATGGCTACTCTCCATTTGTACTCGTATCCAAACGTTCAAAAAAGATCATTTCACCTGTATATTTCTTGGAAGCCTCATACCTCCACGGCGCGTGACCATCGTCATATAAACTGCCATCATTTTGGAGAGAAGTATGCAGAATTGTTATGTCATATCTGAGATGTTCCATTCTTCAAGAAACGATCGACACGCAGTACATGTTCATGGACAGTTGAGATTCGAGGCTTTAAACATGTTTTTTGGAGACAGTATGAACGGGTTTGGAAAGAGATTGACCTCAAAGCCCAGAGTTGTTAGACCATCCGAACCACTGAACCAGCCGTCATTTGGCCTGCATCATGCCCGTGGAGCCCCGTCGATCGGTATCCAACAGTCCGGGCGACCCGGCTGCATCGGATGGGTTCAGTCACTCAAGTGGAGGTTTCTACGATCAAACCGTGGTTCCGGCAGATTCGGCGTTCTCTCGGGCAAGTCTCGCAGTCGAAATCAAGCGAAAAATACCTTTTTGAATCCCGGAGACGATGCGAGAATTTGAAATGGCCTCTACTGATTGGGTAGACCAGCGGCTCCGCATGGTTGATCCCCCATCCGTGAACGTTTGGGGTCGGCCACGCCTCGCCCAAACTAATTTACCGTACGATCGATCCCCTTTGATGGCGTTCCGTACCGCGTACTCCGTATAGTGGTTAGTATGATTGCTGGGCAATGATGACCCTGGTTAACCCGAGTCAAGTTCACACAGGCAGGGATCATGCAACGCAACGGAATCTGTCGAAGTTAAACGGGGACCTTTGCGCCGAATATCGGAGGGTGCACGAGTCATGAAACTTGCGGGGGAGCGGAGGTTTAGGGTGGAAAGTATCCAGAAACACGCGGAATTTCGTCACCGTGGTCGCCATTTGAACCCCTTTTTCGAGTCTGCTACCGAGACTCAACGAGAGGTTATTGCCTTGATTTATGCTGATCCGCGGGGTCCTCCTGGGGTTGATCGTCGCTGCGTTATTGGCTGGTAGTCATCTTCGAAGTCCTGTATGTGCGCTATTGGCGGCGGTACCAGGCCTAGTGTCTGGTCAACTTGTCAAGGCTGGAGTCGGGACGAGCTTCGGATGGAATCGTTGTAGCTGCTTCCGAAGTCTTTGAGAGAAGACCCGTGGAAAGGTCGGCCCAACTACTAAGTTCTCATACCCCAGAATTTCATGATCACATTATGACTTTTGCGGGTTTACGACATGAGGTCAGGTGGTGGCCAGGCTGTACTGGCGTTTGATTCGCCACTCAAATTTTGGTCTTACAGAGCCGTGCCAATGTTGCAAATAGACTGCAATAAACTTGCTCGTGTTCCAGCGCCCTTCCATAGCCCAAACGGTACGGGCGGTACATTCGGTACAGCAAAGGACTGGGGGAAAGTTGGCAAGTGTGGAGTCCGGGGACCTCGGGAGGATCCAACGATCCTCAACCGGTATTGTCCAGAAGCTGGGGTGATGGCAGCGCAGATGGCATTAGATACCAGATCGATCAAGACATATGCGATCCAGGAGATTAGAACAAAAGTGCACGTTCAAAAGATCCCTGATCGCATCGATCTCGCACCCCACGGGGCATGGATATGGGGCGATGGATCATGATTCATGGGGGAGAGTAGCCCGAAAAGAAAAAGGGAATCCCCAAATTAACCTTTGCGGTGGTACGTGACGGTACAAAGTTACAAACTGGTCTGGCAGTGCGTGATGAGTGGACGAGCGGGTCAGCGGTCTCCACCTGAGTCAGCACCGGGCTGACACGCCTGCAGGTGCATCCTGCGCCAGTCCCAATCATCCCAATAATCCATCCCCCATCGCTCTTTCCCCCTCCTCGACCTTCCCTTCTTCCGTTTCGCCGTCTAGAACACTGCTGTGATCTTCTCGATATACACACCAAACGAAAACTACTCGAACATCGGTAGCCAACTCGACTACTCTGAAACGATTCCACAAGTCTTTGTGAACCCGCGGCGGCCGATGCGCCCGCCCATCCCGCCAATATGCCTGGTATCTTGCCAATGAAAGTGATCAAGGTCGGCGGCACCCAGAGCCGCATCGCCCAGGCCTGCGACCGATGCCGAAGCAAGAAGATTCGCTGTGATGGTATTCGCCCATGCTGCACACAGTGTGCCAACGTTGGCTTCGAATGTAAAACGAGCGACAAACTGAGTCGCCGCGCCTTCCCTCGAGGTTATACCGAATCGCTGGAGGAGCGTGTGCGGAATTTGGAGGCAGAGGTCAAGGATTTGAAGGATCTCCTCGACGAGAAGGACGAGAAGATCGACGTTCTCTCCCGGATACATTCTTTTTCTCCGCCATCCCAACGAGCCGTGTCAGTGCGGTCCTCGTCCACGACTGGGCAGACCAAGTCTCCCAGTTCAGACGCAGACGAAGGAGTGATCCACGTTGAAAAATTCACTACACAATCTGGATCGAGAAAACCGGCTCAAAATCCCTATGCTGCCTTTTCGACTACCCAAGGTTTTGCTTGTAGGTCCAAGGCTTTGATTTTTACATGGTTCCGCACAGAGTTAGACCTAACCTGATTTAGGTGCCTTTAACGATATACTTGTCAGCCAAGGGAAATCAGCCTCCAGGCTCCCGACTGAGGCTCTCACAAAACTATCTCCGCCTCTTTCTCATGGTCCTCCTAGCCAGGCCATTAAGACTCCACCACGCCTGGTGTCAGATCAACTCATCAACATTTTTTTCCAAGAGTGGGCGCCGTTGTACCCAGTGGTGCACCGACCCACCATTCTGAAGGCTTATGGAGAATACTTGAACAACTCGGACTCGCTGAAACTGGATGTTCACGTCATGGCTCAGTTGAACCTGATCTTTGGAATCGCTGCTCTATCGTCACGCGTGAGTCATGGCCGACCTCCCCTTCCGAAGCGAAAATGCTAATTGATTTGGACAGTCGCGAACCAACCAAGACCCTGCTTTCTTTGAGCAGAACTGGACCGCCTCGCTTGATTTGTTTGCAAGTGAAACCTCCATCGGCGGCTTGCAGTGTTTCATCTTGGCCCAGCTTTACTGTATGACCAAGGGCGATTATCGGAGTATGCTGCGCTACCGTGCCTTGGCCGTGGACATTTGCCACCAGTTAGAACTTTACCAAACCCAGGCGGAGCTCGCTTTGAACCCGCTGGAGGCCGAAACCCGTAAGAAGGTCTTCTGGTGTCAATACACTGTTGACCGTTTCTGCTCCGTTCTCACTGGCATGCCCGTGCTCTTGCGCGAAAGCGACATCGAGACCGAGTACCCGATCGATATCGACGATGAGAATGTCACCGAGTCCGGCTTCTTGCCAACACTCCCGGGCGAATCAACCCGCATTTCGAGCGCTCTTGCACTCTTCGATGTGTCGCGTATCCTCAACAAGGCTCTGGAGGATCTATACCCCTCAAAATCTGGATACGATATTTACATTTCCAAACTACGCGCGGTCGCCGGGCAGCTTGACGAGTGGCTTCATGCCTTGCCTGCCCATCTCCGTCTTGAATTCAGCCAGGATAAGCCCAGCACGAATGTCACAAGTAGCCGGTCCCCGCTTCTGTCCCTTGTCTACTACCTGATTCGATCTTTGATTCACCGCCCTGCTGTGTGTTTTGCCGAAGAGCATCTTCGCTCTCCGTCGGTCTTGGCCGTGTCTGATTCCGCGAAGCACATCATTCAGATTCTCGAACTGTTAGATGAGCGCCGATTGTGCCTTTCTGTCAGCATCAACCGCAGGGAGCTGGTATTCTTCTCTGGCCTGGGTCTTCTGTGGCAGACCATGGGCTTGAAGCGTGACAGCAAGTTGGTCAAAGACAGTCAGAAGCTACTCTCTGCTGTGCTCGAGCAGCTTGAACCAGAGTCATCATCTGCTGCCAATGAGTTCCGCGCACTGGCCAGCTCCTTGGTCTGTCTGAACATGGGCGATCGCAAAGTCGTGGCCGCTGGCAACCAGTCTCACGAAATGGGGGCACCGACCCAGAAGCCAGTCAGGTCCCCCAAGAAGCAACTGCAGGCCTTGAAGGCTCGACTTACCAACAGCGCCAACAAGGACCAATCTATTCCACAGGGTTCGCAGTCTCGCCGAAACACCGTCTCTGGCTCCTCACCTCCAGTTTACTCTCAATCTCTCCGGTCTCCTAGTTGGACAAGCCTTCCTCCAGCTCAAAATGACCAGTCTTCCATTGCTCCATACCCTGCGGACAGAGGGCACTCTTCTCTTGATCTTGGATCTGACCCACGACACCTATCCTCGTCGATGGGATATGACCACCCCCGAGCTTTGTCATGCTCCACCCCATCTGACGCTACTGCCGGAGCCATCACTATGGCCGATTGGGAGTACGTCTTGAGCGACATGGACCGCGGCTATTCCAACATTTTCACTGGGATCTACGGTGGTAGCGAGTGTGGCGAGGATCCGGGTCCATTTGCCTCGATCACGGCCGAGTACAACCGCAAGACCCATGACTCTATGCTGAACATTCCCGCACCTTTGTCCAATGACCTGCATGATCTGTCTCCGGAGGCATGGTCAGCCAGCAGCGGGGATTACCCGCTGACAAACGATCACACCACCCAAAGGGTACCCAGTTACTCAGACGAGAGCCTGGGTAGTGCCGAAGATACCTTCACCTCTCTCGCCGATGCCTCGGTCCGACCTGATGAGATGGGCCTTCTTGACTTCAATGGAATTTCCATGTCTTCCAAGGATGAGATGGATGAGTTTGGCCAGGTCAACGGCTGGGACCGACGGCTGGCTGTTTGAGAACTATACTTTTCTTCTTTTTTCTCCCTTTTTTTCTCATTTCTGTTGACTCTCTGTCTTTTCAGACGAGCCAGTGTTTGTTGATGAGTGTGATTACATATGATGATACCTGGGGCGTTTTTTGCGTTCCTTGCCGAAATTGGTGACCTTGGTGTTTTGATACGGGGACTTTCTGGGTTTGATGTGGACATATGACTATGACATTCGCTTTTATTTGGGATGCGAATTGTGAATACTTTGTATCTGATTGTTTTCCCTTCATCTATCGGAATATTGATTGGTATTTCTTGATTATCTTGAACTTGGAATCACTCAAGTAACCTGTACTCATTGCACTTTGAAGTATAGCTGACCTTCTCAGGATTAAATCAAGGAAGTGAGTGCAATTCTAATAGGGTAATACTCCAATGACCCCTACCCCCGACTAGAGCGACCCCCCTGTGCCTGATTCCAAGACTTATATTCCTATCAGAGTTTAGCGTAAGGCAGTAAGGCCTGAATAACGTGACCTAAAAGCTCCTCCTGTTCTTCTATCCTACCGGCTCCGATTCAGACTGGTATGGTGTCCAACTGCGATAGTTTTTATAAGGTTGTCACAACGATCAGTACGGTCAAATTGTAAGCGAATACAGCATTCCGCTGTCTTCATTCTATAGCTAGAATCTCGCCGTGAAGACAGATTGCTCTGGGTTACAGGCGAGTGAATACGTTTGTGTCGGCGTGGCTGCAGCGGAAGCACCGACGACTACAAGCGCGTAGAGGGAATTTTATCAACTTAGCTCAACTTTCTCCGGTCACCCCCCATAGAACCCACGCAATAGTTCATAAACTTCCATGATATTGGCCAATCTATCAAATAAATTTTTACTGAGACCTTCTCCATTCCCATTGAATGAAACCCAATTCGTCAAGCTCTCGATAACCCAGGTTAGGTCGTGTATATTCGGGCTCGAACAAGTCGCGCAATTCTCCCATGCCATATTGAGGGATTGCCTGAATCCATCTTTTGCATGGGATTCTCCCCTGAGTCCTACAGAAATTGATTCACCTCGTGTTCTAGCCATACTCCCCTCCCGATCATCGGCTCGTAACCTGGCATGATGACCCTAACGCTTGGTCTGTGGGTATCATTTGACTACGGCAGTTCTGTGCGAATGGTCTCCAGGAGATCGCTCCAACTAACTCCGTCGTGATCCAGGTCGAGAAGGCCAAGCTCAACAGACTGCAGCGCTTTGGTAGGAGCTTGAGTAAATCCAAAGGTCACTCAATTTTGAGACGTCGAAACGGAAAGGCCCAAAGTGACGAAGTGCTGGCCAATCCTCGACCGGAAAGACACTAGTTAGATGTATTGGCGGGCCCATAGGGCTAGGATCGAGTGTAGTCGAGAAGCTGACATGCTGTAAACCTCTTGCTTGACTAAGAGCACGACAAAGGTTTCCACTGGTTTCTCTCGCCCAGCGATATGTTCCAGTTCCTCCAACGTAAAGTGGGAGATCTAAGTGACTGAATTTATGGCGCTTTAATATCGACATGAAATAATCGTACTCATCACACGGTTGCTCTAGCATCATGAAATTGATGCCAGTTGTGAGCGATACAGTATCAAAGCTAAGTTCGGAGACATTATGATTGGACTGCGCTAAGATACGGAGCACGACTCGAGTTCCGTGCCATTGTTCTTTATACTCCTCTGGTGCCTCTGACCAAGGAAGGGGATATTGGGCGACTTCGAAAAGGGCCGCCGTGGGCCATCCTCGGGAAATCGGGTAATTGAACCCGTAAAGCAGTGATCGGATTGTAGGGGTCCAATACTGCGGAGAGAAAAGCCACCTATGTGCTGCGGGGGTCACGACGACTCTTCTTAAGGCTGGAAATCGGTCAATGCCGTAGACAAAGCCTTCTCGTCGCTCCTTGAGAGCAAAACTTTGTTCTGCTGCCGTAATAACTTTTGATAGTACTTCCAGCTTTCCTCTGGGTGCATCTGTGCATCGACCTGTTTCTGGCGTGCGATATGGTAAGAATGATCCCGATCCCAGGACTTCCGGTGTGTGATGAATTGTATGTTTTCCTCGCACTCATCGAGAAACCAGGATGGAGGAGAATCTTCGGGGTCAGTCTTTGGCGATGAAGATGTTAGAATCCCACGCTGTATCATCGCATACCATTCATCCTCTGCACGAGGGGGAGCTGCACTGAAGCGCGCGTCGTCCCATATTATTTCTGTGACTTGATGCCGAAACTCAGGATGGCCCGCCACCGCGCGAAACACCTCAATGTCCAAGGGGTTGACTGAGAGGAATACCCGTGAGAAGCATAATGGTATGGTATCCCGCAGCACTTTGCACGTCAGTCGCAGAGACTTGCGATCGCGATTGGTCACGGACGACAGTATCAGCGACAGAATCTCGAGGGGTACGTCAGCAAGCCAGGGAGTGTTGCCTCGCGCTGATGACCCAGCTCCCCACGCCTGTGACACCTGAGACGGCATGAGAGGACTGCGAGTATTGCGAATTGGAGTCTAATGATGGAAGGACATGAATGGCGCGTTGTGGGAGGCGATGGTTTCTGAACAGGATGAGCCCCCACCGTGCTCTGGGCGAGAAATACCTGAGTTTGAGTCTGATTGTTTACCACTACTAGTTGCCGGCAGAACAACTAATGTGATACTTCGGGTGGTCTCGGACTTTTGCGGTGCCACTGTACGTTCCGAGTCGCAATACGACCAAAGTGTACAGTCAGCGTTCATTATTAGTTAACTAACAATATCTCCGTTCTCCCGGTATCCACTGCTGCTTCTGTTCCGTCAGTCTCGCTTGCTTTTTCTCGTTTCTCGTTCCTGCCTTATATGTATATTGGTCGTTTCAGGGCCACAGCGTGCGGCAGCGCGCGTCACCAGTTCTAAGAGGCAATTTAACGGTTCTTAGCATTAGGGGTTGAGAAACAATGGAAGATGTACTCCGTAGGTGGTGATACCGTTTCCCGGAAATACTGTAAATCCGAAGGAGTCAACTGCCAGGTTGCGCACAGTTGGACTGCGAAAGTTGTAAGCTAGTCCCGCATAGGCATAGTGGCAGCTCCCACCAAAGACACAGGCACCAGGCACCAGGCACCAATCTCCCACTGGGCTACGATTATAGAAGACGCGCTATCCTTCCTCCTGTCGCATAACAGATATATCATTCGTGCACAGCGAGCAAAATGGGTGGCTGGGCAATCTTTTGCGCTATTTGTGGAGGCCCATTTTCCAGCCAGGTCGACATGGACTGCGAAGGGACTGACGAATGGGCCTATCGTTTCGATGTCCTTGAGGACTGCAACCTCGAGTGGCTCGACGCACTACGTGCCCTAGGAATGAACCCCGACGCTACCGGAAGTGACAAGTTCGTAGTGACTCTCCATGGCCGTCTTGCTAAAACTAAGTGCCCCGTTTAGGTCGTTTCTGACGGGATCTGGTCGGTACTTTGACTATGTAAGCTAATCGATCCCGTGGACGGTGTCCATTCTGGCACTATGACTTGCTAAAGCTGGAGGTCCTGCTAGGGCGGAATCGAAGTCGTTGCTGGGGATCGTACGTTGCTCTGATTGCAGACACTAGAACTAGCCGTTAATGATGATATCGCCTTACTAGATATGAACATCCCATACCCGAAGAATGAGATTGTGCCCATGGTCGCGTATGTTTTACGTCACCCCTTATCTCCTGTTCCAGGTTACCCGCTGACCCTCTCACAGATACCACGACTTTGCTGAAATTGGCGAACCACATGTGTTTCCCTTCCACTCCGTTTGCTACGAGGTTCTGAGGAGATGCATCTCACTGAGGAAGCCAGGTGAAATTCAGGGACATACGCTGTATCAGGTTTTCGAACAGGCCAACGGTGGCCGGTATGTCCGACTGCAACTTGTCTATGGCGACCCAGACCCGCCCGCAGAGCAGGTGTGGGAGGTTTTCCGAGGGCAGGAGGTAAGTTATAAGCTGAGAGCAAAGAATCCGGGTTAAATCTTTAACATGCCCAGATTCTAGTAGTAAATCCAGTCGACATACCGGAGCTCCAATCGGAGATCAGCGACATCAAGTGCTTGTTAGACATGAAAACCTGCGTGAATAATGAGACGAAGCTCCATAAAGAGGATATTTTCAGTCGTCTCCCGATCGAACTGCGATACGAAATCTTCAAGCGCCTTCGCCCAGAATCAGTTTTGGCTCTCAAGGTCGCCTCGCGGGTCATGCACACTACTTTGATTCCACGCTCCATTTGGGAGGCCAAGTTAGTCGATGCATATCCATGGCTGTGGGAGGTACTTGAACTCCCGCTTTTCCAATCGCAGGAGGTCGAGGAAAAAGCTTCTAGCCTGCTTCTCGCTTGCAGGGAGCACGGTGAGTCCACGGGTAGAAGCTATGGCTATACCCTAGGTCTCGCCAACAGGAGAAGGATTTGGGGAGTATGCGAACAGATTCGGAGCCGATATTTGGATTTAGCGGGCCACCGTTACTAGGTAGGTACTGTGCCGATTGTTATTGCGTCTGTATTGGGAGACATTGAAGTAATTTTCCAACTCTTATCAGATGTACACTAGTCTTGACATGACAGATTCCATGTTCAGAGACTTGTTCTAGTGTCGAAAGGTAAAGATAAGGCCAGTATGAAACATAGGCTGTATAGTCCGGTATTTCTCTCGATCAATAATCTAATGATAAAGGTAAATCCGGACAGTCAACGTAGGGAGAACAATGGCTAATCGAAATATCGCCCAGCGAAGTTCCTCCGGAGTATGAGGATATCCAGATTCCATACGGAGCAGTTGTTTCTTTTTATCGGAGTGCGCTGAGCCCGACACTGTGGTGTCTAGGTCTTAGGGACCCTGGCATTGTCTGCCCGGGCTAGATCTGGCTCCGAGGAAGCTAGATCCTATCCAGCCGGAAAGCAATAAGTATATCGTTATGTAAAGGGTTGAAATCACTATGATCTTGAAGGATGAACGTGAGCTTTTCCTTTGTCAAACCTATGGCCCGTGTGATCAAGGTGAGGGCGCCATGATAACTTGAGATTCCAGGTCTGGAATGTATCAATAAGGCTTTGAGGACCTGGTAAGTGACTGGGGCGGCTTCGGCAAGGTCTTGGAATTCCTGCTGCATCCGCTGTAGGATGTAGATTTGTTGGGCACCCGGGTAATCAGAGGCGCAAGGATAAAAGGGCGGATGACTAGTACTGTGGAGGAAATGTCGGCGATTCATGTCTCCCTAGTCATGGACCACGGCCCGTGTGTCTCGCTCCTTCTTTCTAAGAGCCACTGTACCCGTTTGTGGCGGTATTTCAGTTTCGAATAGAGATGGGAATCTTTCCAAATATAGAAGCATCATTTGGTCTCGATGGTGGTTGTATAAAGCCTACGCTCGATAACAGGTGAGTTTCCCTCGGTCAAGTCATAGGGACCGGGGAATTCCAGATATTCTCCCTGGTCAAGCTTCGGCGCCGGCAATGGGTTCTATATTTCTTGCATGGTCACAACTTTAGCTTGTGTATTTATTATCCTTTTCGGCTGGGAGTTTGTGTGCATATATTTGTCCATCTTCTCGGCCAAAACGTCGCAAACATTTCTCCTGGCGGTTGATCATTCTTCTCAAGTGTTTTCTGGAACTCGAAGTAGACGATTAGTTGTTTGAAAATGAAGGGTCAGAGCAGATACGTATCTCTACGTTTGCAAGATAATGGGTTCCTTTTCGCTCTCTAGGATAGACGGCCTGGTCAGATCTGCCGTAGAATAATCGAGCCCCAAGACATGCAAAGGCTGTCAAATTTAGTTTCACAGTACTCAGCATGATAAGTGGAACCTGGACACCGTCTTTTGTCAAATGCTATCGGAGTCTTGCAATGAACTTGTCAAAACGAGTAGCTTGGCGTCTTTTTTCAACGGCTCAAGCTTCAGCACATTTCCCTCAATCTGGCCAGAGGTGAAAGTTGCTTGAGAATTGGAAATCTTCTCTAGTTGTTGCTCGCGAGCCAGCTGCATTACGCGCATTTCCAGCGGACGACTAATATGCGTAAAAATTCCGGAAAGGCTCTGACAGGCGGACACGGACACCTCGTCTGCGAGAAGGGTAACCTCTTCCTTAGCGACTCGGAAATTGTACTTTGATTGGTGTAAGCGATTCCCGCATTGCTCTAGCTGATTGTATATCGCAAAAACTGATGCTATCGTGCCGATGGCTGCCATTGTCATGGAAAGTGAAGCCCTTGTTGTGACTGCTCCACAAGTACCATTAACGCGCTAGTTATCACAGAATAGATGACCCTGTGGGGCATGTCCTTTTTGAGAACAGTCTGATTTGGGCTGTAGGAGAAGATTTATCGCTCACTGATTGGATAATGAGTCCTGGGGAGTAAGCCCGTGGTTAAAGTGATCACTGAGCCATCACTGAGCACCCATCGATGATCACTGATCCACCGCCAAGCGGTCACTGAGCATGAGCGCATGCTGAGATTTACTCGCTGAGCCTAGTTGCATATCGTCGAATTCGCCACTCATCCAGGCGGAACTCAATGACTACCCACGCCACTGAGATCACATCATGCCATGCGGTCTGGGTGATGAGTAATAAAGTAAGCGACACGCTTGAATCATTAGAAAGGTTCGATTGGATTGGTAGAAGATGAGGCTCCACTTCCCCGGATTCCTGCTTTCGCGCTCTTTGCGGCTTCTACCACGGTGGTGATGCTCGGCGTTCCAAAGGCAATTGTTTGGGCCGTGTTAGATCAACGAGTCATCGTACACTCGTTGCGTCAGTTTCGCTGTGGCAGGCGGTTAACTTCCCCGGGACACCGAATTACGCAGCCCACGGGGCTGTCAATGCTGAGGCTTGGCTGATACCGTGGATCTGGAGCAGTGACGTATGAACACCCGCGGCAAGTATAAATAAATGACCATCGTGGGAATCGGCGAGCCTATGTTTGTACTCTAGGAGTTGGGACACTCATCCTTGCAACACTAAATTGATCACATCGAGCCCGGTTGAACAAGTAGACTTGGCAGTCTCCTGCAGCATTCGGAATGGGCTTCAAGAACCTCTTCCAGAAACGAGCGGAGGATATCTACGGCGACACCGATCTGCCTCGGGAATCGGTCTCGACGGCAGAGCGTGAAAAAACCGCCAACGATGTCGTCGATACGCCTATCCCACTGTTTACCTGGCGCTCTGCGCTCATGGGCGTGTTCGTTTCCATGGGTGGTTTCCTGTTCGGATACGATACTGGTCAGATTTCGGGCTTCCTTGAGATGCAAAACTTTTTGCAACGGTATGGTGAGAAGGGTCCAAATGGGACATACACGTTTAGCAATGTGCGCTCGGGTCTTATAGTTGGTTTGGTAAGTGGAATATGAATGTCCTGCTTGCGACAGATAGGGCAGTGCTGACATGCTATCTAGTTGTCGATTGGTACTCTGATGGGCGCATTGGTCGCGGCTTACATTGCAGATCGGATTGGACGGAAATGGTCAATTAGCGGTTGGTGTGTGATGGTCTGTGTTGGCGTCACTGTTCAGATTTCCTCACCTTCTGGCAAGTGGTATCAAGTCGCTATAGGCCGTTGGGTTGCAGGTCTGGGCGTGGGTGCTTTGTCCTTGCTGGTACCCATGTACCAGGCCGAGTCTGGCCCGAGACACATTCGAGGATCATTGATCAGGTAAGACCAAGAAGCACACCATCACTGATAATCCATACTCACCTATTCTTAGTACCTACCAGCTGTTTATTACCCTGGGCATCTTCGTCGCCAACTGCATCAACTTCGGAACCGAGGCCAGGGCCGACACTGGCTCATGGCGCATCCCTATGGGAATCACCTACCTTTGGGCTAGCATCCTGGGCATAGGAATGGCCATGTTCCCGGAAAGCCCGCGCTACGACTACCGCCACGGCAAAGTCGACAAAGCCATCGACACGCTCTCCAAGATCTACGGCGTCCCCTACAACCACCGCGCCCTCCACCTCGAGTTCGAAGAGATCAAGCAAAAGTACGAAGAAGAAGTCGCCAACGGCCAAGTCACCTGGGTGCAAATGTTCCGCGCGCCTACCATGAAATACCGTGTCGCCGTCGGCGTCGCCCTCCAAGCTTTGCAGCAGCTCACCGGCGCAAACTACTTCTTCTACTACGGCACCGTCGTCTTCAAGGGCGCTGGTATCTCCAACAGCTATGTCACCCAGATGATTCTCGGCGGCGTCAATTTCGGCACGACCTTCCTCGGTCTGTATCTGATTGAGCACTATGGTCGTCGTCGCTCGCTTATCGTTGGTGCTTTGTGGATGTTTGTCTGCTTTATGATCTTCGCCTCGGTGGGCCACTTCTCGCTTGACCGGCAGCATCCCGAGAACACGCACTCCGCCGGCGTGGCCATGGTCGTCTTCGCTTGTCTCTTCATCCTTGGCTTCGCGAGTACCTGGGGCCCGATGGTGTGGACCATCGTCGCCGAGCTGTTCCCCTCGCAGTACCGCGCGCGCGGAATGTCACTCGCCACTGCGTCCAATTGGCTATGGAACTTCCTGCTAGCCTTCTTTACCCCCTTCATCGTCAGTGCGATTGACTTCCGCTTTGGCTATGTCTTTGCGGGCTGTCTCTTCCTGGCTGCGGGTTTGGTTTACTTCGCCGTTATCGAGGGTCAGGGTCGCACGCTCGAGGAAATTGATACCATGTACCTTATGAAGGTTAAGCCGTGGAAGAGCTCTAAGTTTGAGTTCCCGGCTGATCCCGGTGTTATTCGAGGATCGTTTGATAAGGGTCAGGCGGCTCATGTCGCGGATACTGGTGGTGTGCTGCGGGAGGATGGTCCTTCTACTGAGCCGGCGATGCAGAATGAGGCTGAGGAGACGGTAGTCTAGGTTCAACTGGGAATATTTTATCGGGAATTTGGGGGTTGTGTTCGTGGTTGTCAATGTGTATATGAAATCTTTCTATTCTCTTGTACCTTATTGTTTTTGTGTACATGATTCACTCGGGACATTCTTTCGTGTTTATATTACGAATTATATGGGTTTGATTCCATCCTTTCTGTGCATGAGAGGCCATATCTGTCGCAGTCCTTGGTAGCAAAGTTGATGCTCTTCGATAGCTGCAGCATTTTGTAACTATAGGTACATGGGGTGTACAGTCATCGCTTGGAGCCAAGCTCAAGTTTAGCCACCAGCACCATACCTTCTTTATTATTTTCATCAGAGCCACTGAAGTGTTGGATTAACAGAGTAACGGATGAGACACCACCGCTTGGCGGAAGTATCCCGAGCTAGCCTCAAGATCCCTAAACCCAGCTAACGCCTACACTAAACCCCTTCGAGGCTGAGTTGGCGGGGCATCATGGATCCTCCCCTCCAGCGTGTGGCTATAAATACACCGCTCGCGCCTTCCTATTATCTCAAATACGAATTGAGACCTTCCAGGAAATCCAAGATAAAAGACTCTTTAAACTGATCGAACCGGACACAACCCCCGCTGGAATCCACCATGGCTCAGAACATCTTGACAGGCCGATGCCTTTGCAACAACATAGCCTACCGCATTACATTGCCAACAACAGAGACACAGCCAAAGGTACGTCAAGAACACTCATTCCAAACCACACTATCTTCCTAACAGAAGCACCAGATAATCCTCTGCCACTGCACAAACTGCAAACGCTATACAGGCTCGGGCTTCTCCGCCAACATCATCGTACCCCAATGCAGCTTCGCGTACACACGGGGTTCACCCAAGACGTACTCGGATCGCAGCGAC
>JAXQJV010000033.1:0-39250 GCA_037042255.1 Penicillium sp. PG106-07D | reverse complement strand
CAACGATCGCAGCAAGAATTATACCCGCAATGCCATTGAGAATATCAATCACAAGGCAAATATTGTAAGCATTTATACCTTCTTTGAACTTCATGGGTAGGCTAATTTTTGTAGCTTTTGCTAGTGTGGAACCCTGGAAAGGGATCACCAATCCACGACCACGCAAACGCACACTGCATCATGAAGGTTCTTGCGGGGGAATTACATGAGACTGTTTATAAGGCACCCAATAATGGGCCTGGAGAATGCAGGCCGTTGGAGATTAAGTCTTCAAACACTTTTGGCATGAATGAGGTGACTTATATCTCCGACGATATTGGTCTTCATCGAGTTCACAATCCGAGCAGCGACCAAGTGGCTGTTTCGTTACACTGTGAGTGTCATCCTGCACACAATTTTACATGAATAAGTCTAATGATATTTCCAAAAGTATATACACCCCCTAATGCAGCTGACTATGGCTACCACATATTCGATGAAGCTACGGGTTCCGCAAGCCATGTACCGCAGGCTCGGTCATACCTGAAGCCGCAAGAGGGCTAGGAGAATTTGTGGTTGCATGGCAAAGTGCTTTATTTCTTCTGGTCTAATTGTTTGCTCTATTTTTGCGTATGACGAGCGATGTTTGGGTCATCTATTCTGCGTTCTATTGAGCACTGATATCCCAATTCGAATGTCCTAATCTGGACAATGCATTTTTATTAGCGTTGCAATAGATTTACCTACAGATTGAATACATTCTTCCGAAAAACTTGTCCCCATGTCTTTCTTCCTTGTAACGGATCCCTACAATCATCATCTAGCTTGCAACATAGCTATGACGATAAGGAAGACTTTATATACTTCATGCTTGTTTACTGGATACTGCCGAGGCGTGGGGAGGGCGGTGTGGCCACGGACCCTGATGATCGCCGCTGAAACCGGAGGTGACAGCTCGTGCGCTCCCACAGCTGAGAGCTTCGGTTTCTTGTCTTGCCAGAATTTGCTTCCGCTGGCTATCAGCTAGGACGGCAGTGACTTCAATACCCACTCTTCTACTAAAAAGCCCTCTAGGGTCTTGAGACCAACGCACTCACGTCCGGCACTGTATATCACCCCGCGGACATTGTTATCTCCAGATGAGGATCTCCAGAAACCGCAATGCCGAACGGGAAGAAAGGAACGTCGCCTGCGCGGCCACGCAGAGATGTGCTGGCCTCGCTGCGCATGGCGTCAATGGAGGAGATTTCTCGGGCCTCGCTGCCAGCTGGTTCGTTACGGGAACGTTACAATGCATGGCAACGGGCTAACACCACTCGTCTGTAGAGATCATGTCGTCGATTATAGACTACCTCGACCCTGTCGATCTCATTCGGGCCGCGCGAGCGAGCAGACTCCTACACGAAATGGCATATGACGACACTCGATGGGTGCAGCGATTAAAACGAATTGGGTGTTGGGACGAGGCAGATGCTCGAAGACACATCGAGGCAACTTACGGGTCTATTGCCAATCCGGATATTGAAGATGTTGAAGATATCCTCACCGGGCCGAGTGGCACAGTACCTGCTATTATCATCGAGAAGGCCCCCGGCTCGGGTGTCAAAGACCTTTCCGATGGGTTCGACAAGATCGAGCTGGTCAACACTAGCCTGCCACCTGAATCATCGACAAATGCTGAAGACGACCCCGACCTAGTCATTTTGAAAACTGCCAGATCGATACGTGGCGAGGCGCGCCGGGAATACGGGAGGATTCATAGTGCTCTGGCACCTTTTTACAACGACATCGCGAAGAATGGGCCTTCAATGGACAGCTTGGTGTTCACCAAGTACACAGACCCACAAGCCCAGGCACAAATGCTGTCGCAATTAGTGGCCTTCTCAAACTCGGACATGACGGACGGCTGGGAAGATCGGACAGATCGCCTCCAAAGGACCGTGGCTATGTTTGAGACTGCTGCATTGAACGAGTTCCGGAATGCATACGAAGCTGACGACATTGACGACACCATGCGCAAATACGCTCACATATTATGGACACTCAATGGCGGCAAAGCGGCGGTTGATTTCTTTATACGTCAGAATCACTTGATGAGTCGAAAAACCGAGCTGGGGACTGTCAGAGACTGCATCGACATCTCGGGCAAGGTGAAGTTGCAACATACACAGGCGTTCTTTACACGACTGAGTGTTGCGTACAATGAGGAAGTTACAGTTATGAACCGGGTATTTCCTCCTGAGTTGGATGTGGCAACTCCCTTTATGGAAAAGGTCGGACAGGACGTGCTCTATCCATTCCTCACGGCCATCTTTGATGAGCTCCATCGCACCAATATGGAATCCTACCTTACGGCGGTGTCCGTTACTTTTGTACAGTGTATGAATCTATCCGAATGTCTGTTGCCAATTCGCAACTCTGGCGACAAGTTTGATCAGTACCTGGACACTGTTGTGATCAAGATATATGAGCCACATATTGATTTGTACTTGGCTGAGGAACTTGACTTCTTCCGAAAGGGATGTGAGGCCACAATTGACGACTGGGATCGCCAGCTTTCAGAGCAAGCTGCCTCGACCGAGTCATTCCTCATGTCCAATGTCAACCGGCAAGCGGACAAGCGAGACTTTCTCACTTCGTTCAAGAAGGTGATCATGATGCCCGTCAACATTCTTCCGAGCTTCTCGGGTAACAAGGCTGCTGGCGACTCCAAAGCCGATGCCGAGTCAAACGGCAACCGAAACGCCCCCAAGAATCCGAATCGGTTCTCTACTATCGCTTCACCGGCGACACCGACGTTAGAAGAGGCACCAACCACGGAGCTGGCAGCCAAGGCGGCCATCATGAAAACAAAGATGGAAGGCATCAAGTCTTTGTTCAGTATCGAAATTGCGTTGAACCTGGTTCACTCGGCCAAGTCCAGTCTGGAGAGAGCTGCGCAGTTTGTCCGATTGGGTGGGGAGTATGGTCGAGCTGCGAAGCAGCAGTGCGAAGCTATTTTTGTCACACTCCTTCGTCTCTTGGGCCTCCGCCATGTCATTGTTGGATTCGACAAAGCCGTGGACCATCTCTCCAACTACCGTCCACGAGAGCAGGATGAGCGCGACTCTGCTGGAGTTGAGCCTCTGGTTACCTTTTTAGAACTGGTGAACGTGGGTGACCTGATCCTGCAAATGGTGGATGTGTTCTACGAACAGGAATTAATTGCCACGAGACTGACGGACCGAAATGATTTCCTCGATCCAGCGGTCAAGGAAAAGAAGAAGTTTGAACAAATGCTTGATGAGCGTGTGGCTGCGGGGTTGAACAAGGGCATCGATGTGCTCATGGAGGAAGTGGACTACATCCTTGCTACACGACAGCTTGCCACGGACTTTAATCCTGGCGTTTCGTCCGACCCCCATCGACAGACCATGGACGTGGGTATTAGCCAAGCAGCCGCAGCTGTGGTGGACGTGGTTTCCTCGCATACTCAGATGTTGGTGGGCAGTACCGACAAGAGCACGCTAGACGTGTTTAACCAAGAAGTCGGCCTGCGCCTGTTCACGGCTCTTTGCAAACATCTCAAGCGACAGCGGATCAGTGTCGAGGGGTCCCTGAAGCTGATCAGGTATGTTTAGCTCCCAATTTAATCGAGACACGTGCTAAATCGACCTCAGCGACATGAACCATTACTTCAAGTTCGTCCAAACCCTCAGGAACAACGAGCTTCTGCTCTACTTCAAGGCCTTTCGCGAACTAGCTCAGATCTACCTAATCGATCCCTCTGATGCCAAGGAACTAGCGACAATTATCGCAGACGCCGACCGGTTCCACGGAATCTGGCGAGTTGAGGAAGTCTCCGAGTTCGCTGAGCGCCGGGTCGACTGGTATCAGGTCAAAGGTGATGTGGAACGAGCCATGTACGGCATTGGGTGCAGCGTGATGTAAACAGTGATAGATACCCCCGAATTGCATAGCGAGTTGGTTGGTTTAGATGAATGTATAGTTATTCAATATAGACCGTGGTGTCGATCGTCTTGATTATTACCAAAAACAATATCGTTCACTAGACGTTTCCTACCTTCAACTTTAGAAATTCATGGGCCCTGAGATACTTTTCTTCACCATGATCAAGACCCGATCATCCGCTCTCTTTGGGTTTCAACTCTTCCATTATCGCAGACCGTTCCGTGAGGTGCCAACAGATCAACGGCGGCTACTGGAACATCCCACTCAGCATGAAATGAAACCCAGACTTTCTGAGCCAACAGCGGCTTTGGTCCGGTCACAGCTTCAAACAGTGTGCAAATCGACATGAAACATTTGGCTTGGGTCCTTGCTTGTTCAGGAACTTTGCCTTTCTCGGCTGGGCCTTGTCCCAAAGAGAGCCTGGGAGACGCGAGATCTTCCACTCAGGGCAGCTTCTAGGCTCTTTGTTGTCGTCTGAACCACGGTTCTTGTCTGAGGTTCTTAGAATAATAGGATATCCATTTCCTAGCAGCGTGGCTTGGGGATGGCAGATGCAACATTTTGAGGTTAATACTAACTACTACTGCGGTTCAGCGCGTATCTCTATTGTCCACCAGCTCTAACAGCGCTGTGCCACAGATGTATCTAGTCTGAAGCAGGGCCCTTAATTTCTAAATGATCTTGATCGTCTGATTTACCCAATCTATAGTCGCTCTTTGTTTGTTGTGTGGTGATTAATCCCGCGTGGATTTCCAGCTCATCTTCATCTATACCGGGCAGGATCATCGAGATTGCTTCCCCTCCAGCAACCATGGCCCCCAACTATCGCAGGAGCTGGTATACAATACTCCTCTTTGCGGCCTTCAACAGCTTCATGCCAACTACCAACACTAAAACCATCGTGGTGACTGTCCACACCACCGTGCAAGTGGCATCCAGTGTTGTACTCCAACCACCCGCCATCCCCACTTCACCCTCATATACGTCAAGTGGTGAGTTCAAAGATACAGTTATTCGGGTTAGCAATGAGTACCGAGAAGCCCATGGTGCAGAACCATTGGTCTGGAACGATACATTGGTTGAATATTCTCGTCGGTGGGCTGAAAATTGTATCTGGAAGCACTCGGTAGGTACAGACATATACCTGTCGCCTTTTCCGCATCACACCTATTCCAGTCAAGATCATTACATTCCATGAAATATCAGCAGGATTACAGCATCGGTTAACCACATGCACATACAGGATGGCCCATATGGCGAGAATCTAGCATTTGGATATCCCAACGCCTCTGCAGCGGTCGAAGCCTGGGGCGACGAGAGGAAATATTACAACTTCGACAAGCCGACCGGGTTTACTGAGAAAACGGGCCATTTCACACAACTCGTGTGGAGGTCCACGACAGAAGTGGGATGTGCGGCGTTTAACTGTGGATATACCGAAGACAGCCACAAAGAGCGAAGAGATACCACTGATAGCGGTGAGGGTCGAGTCGTACCCAGAGAGCCTGATGGTAGCACGCGAGTTCAGGGCTGATACGTCGTTTGTGAGTATACGCCAGCTGGGAATGTTGTCGGCAATCATAATGAGTATTTCAAGGAAAATGTTAAACCAAGGGAGAAGTCTTCTTCCACGACGAGCTCAGCTGCTTCGTCGAAGAGCCAACCGACAAGCGGAGCAGCGGGAATGAGTTTAGCGGAGTGGAAAGCGTTGATGGCACTAGTACTAGGAATTGTCGCTTTTGAGATGAGCCTGTATACTTAACAAAGAACACTTACGAGATACGATGAAGAATAAGGCTATTGCGTTCGTAGGCATTTCTCATGCTATCCACATTGCACATCAAGAGCTTCGTCGGACACATAGCTCAATCTATCGATTTTTGAGAGTCCCCGATCCTCAGCGCAGGAATATGGCTGGATCATAAAACTGGGGCGTAGAAAGCCGGGCCCGAAAGGCAAGAGGACGCCGGCGAGAACAAAGAACAGGGAGAAGGAAACACATTATATGCCAAAGAAAAAAGGGGCGGGAAAAGAAATGGGTTCGTCAACCAATGACCTCCTCGGTCTCCTCGACGATCTCTTCCACAATCTCTTCCACCACAGTGTCGCCCTCTTGCTGGTTGGCCACGCCGGCATCCTTGGCCAGCTTGGGGGAATCGGCATCCTCTGGCAGACCGAGTGCCTCCCGCTCCTCGACCTGAATCTCCTTCTCCCGGCGCAGCCAGGCGAGCCACTCGCTGAGCACGCGCTTGCGTTGCTCGACAACGGCAGTGTTGGCAATGTCCACGGCGTATCGGTCCTCCTCGTCGAATTCCTTCGAGTACTCGCGCAGGTTCTTGCGCACCTGCTTCTGCTCTTCCTTGCTGAGCAAGGTAGGGGGGCGTGGGCGCCACAGGAACTGCTTGAACTTCTCGGTAGGGTGCTCGGACAAGGTGTTTCCGGAGAAAGTGTGCAGGTTCCAGCCGTTTTCCATCTAATTATGCGATTAGTATCGGGTTCTCGATCGAAAAGTATAGCGCTGGGTCTTACCGAATGAGTCCAAACACTAGCACTGCTGACAACGTAGCGACCCGTGGGGTCCCACTCAATGTCAGTCACACCGTAGTGCTCAACGGTCTTCATCAGCTGGAGGTTGGCGGCAAGGTCCTTCTCAGCCTCGTTCTTCTCACCCTCAAAGTCCATGTCCCAGAAGTCGAGGTCGAAGTTGGACTGGGAGTGAACGGTAGCGACAACAACGAAACGACCCTTGGGTGACCAGTAAATGCCGTTGCTGGTCTTCTTCTCGACGGTACGAACAAGCTTGAAGTTGCCGGTAATGTTGCCCTTCTTCTCCGGAGCAAAGAAGGAGACGGCAGTCTTGGGGGGAACGGCGGCACCGGTCGGGGTCTCGCCGGTGGTAATAAGAACGAAACGAGAACCGTTGGGCTCCCAAGAGAAGTTGATAACAGTGTCCTTGAGACTGTCAACGACCTCAACAGGCACACCCTTCTCGCGAACCCGGAAAATCTCCAGGTTGGTGGCCATGGACTTCTTGGACTTGGAGTGGCGGTCGACCTTGACGCAGACATAGGCACCCTGAGATTGCCAGTGAAGCTTGACATCAGACACGTTGAACAGGTTACGAGTGCGGACAATCTCCTTGGACGGAATGCTCATCATGGCGACACGCGCGGGGTTACTACCAATTTCGGGAGTCCAGAAGCAGAGGAGCTGCTCGTATTGCTTGACACCTTCGCGGGTCACGGTAGCGGGGGACCACTCAAAATCGTTGACACCCTCGACCTTCACAGACGTGCGGCCAAGCAGGTTCATGGTCGGCACTTCGTAGATGGAAATAGATTGGCCCTGGAGCATGCGCGCAACGTACTTCTCGTCAGCAGACCACTTGAAAGCAGGCCACTGCACCTTCTTCTTGGGCTGAACATCACCGTCCGCCGCGGGAGCAGCAGCCAGATCGTGGGAGACAAAGGAGCGCAGAGGCTTGCCGGACTCGATATCCCACACGATAATGTTCTTTCCGTCCTCCTCGAAGGTCAGGATAGGCTGGCCCTCCTCAACCTGGATCGGCCGAGAGGACCATGTCGTCAGGTAGCCCTCCAGAGGGGAAAATTCAACAAGTTGTACGAAGGGGTGGGGGAACTGTTTCTGTTTGGAGAAGGAGGCACCACCCCAGAGCTGGACGCCTTGAGGGTGGACGGAGGCAAGGTAGGTACCCTTGGGGGACCATTGGACGAAAAGTTGTGTCCAGTGAGCGCGATCGACAACGTTCTCTGGTTCGTTGCTCTTGTTGTTCCAGAAGACACCGACCTTGTCGCCCCGGTAGAGGGCGAACTGGTCGCGGGCGTTGGCATCGGCCATCCAGGAGCGCAGGTGCTCCTTCTCCTTGAACGGCTCAACCTCGGGGGCGTGGTATTCCTCCTCGATACGTCCCTCGCGACCATACCGCTCGATATCCATCAGCTTGTTGACAGCCAGAGTGTGCTTCTTGTCGAGGGGAACGCCGTGCAGCTGCTTGACGGCAGCAAGGGCCTGTTCGGGGGTCTCGTATTCAACAAAGGCGAATCTAAACGAACACCACAATTCCTAGTCAATCATCTCATCCAGCTGATATTTTGCAGCACATTTATCTTGTACGCACCCTTCAGACATGCCCTTGTCGTTGAGTGGCATGAAAACAGCATCTTCGGAGGTGTGTCCAACGGTGTTGAGTTTTCTCAACAGGAACTTGACGAGCTTCTGGCGACTGTCCTCGGGGACAACGGGGAGGCCATCGATCACGACGAAAGTGTCCAGGCCCTCCTCCAACTTGACTTCATATTGCTCCTTGAGATCTGCCGAGGGACCAGACGTTAGAGAGGGGCACACACGCCAAAAAAGTAGGACATGAAGAGCGTACCGGAGAAGTCGATCTCCTCCTCCTCTTCCTCGTGGAAATCCTGCTCGGTCAGGGTGTCGAAGCTGGGCGCCATGATGGATGGACTTGAGGCGACAGCCGTGGATCAGAGCGTTGCGTACTTGACTTTGAGGATTTTCGGCCAGAAACAAAACTCGCCGCCAAGCGGGTTCTTTGTGCGCGCTGACTCAGCCGTGAAGAGATCCAGGATCTGCCATCCACGTGATACTAAGTCAGGTGATATGGACTTGCTTCTCATCTCACCTATGGCGTAGCTGAGTCAGCATGTTCCCCAGGCGCGCATCGCAAGTTGCAGCAGTTGAGGTGCTTTCGGAGCTACGGCCGACGCGGGGTGACTTGTGAGCTCTGGACCTTGTGAACTTGATGCCTTGTCGCTGCGCAGATTGGCCGTGAACAACAAAGTCACTTGCTTTTCCTGGTCCATCGCTTTTGCTACTCCTTCGCCTGGCTCGTTGCGCCCTCGGCTCGGCCGTCCTCCCCCGCCGTTCTTAAGCGCCAGTGCGACTATACCCACCACCTGACCTTCCTCAAAGTACCTACTTGCGCGACCAACACCATTGCTCAGACCTTGCAGCTAAATCCCTAGCTGTCTTTACACTTGAAGCTTTGGGTAGTGAACCAATAGAGACGATTGGCAGAAGCTTGAATGCAAGCAAGATGGCGCGTATGTTGCCTCGGCGTTGCCCCGGCTTCAATTGCCAGCTCACCACAAAGAGCTTCTGTATCATCTAACATGCCGTAATAGTCTCATCTGAAAAGCGCAATGAGTACTCGGGGATCATTGACTCGATCCTCGGCAAGAGCGACCTTAACACCATCTCCGAGAAACGGATTCGGAAGGGTCTCCAGGACGTCATTGGGTATGATCTCACTCCACAAAAGGTCAGTGTAGATCGTGGCAGTTGGTTGCTTGCGCATCATCTTCTTGATGAAGGAAACTGGAACTTGATGGGCATTGGTTGCTAACCATGCGCAGGCTGAGATAAAACAGCTCATCATGGAACGATTTGACATCTTCGCGAGCAATAACGGCGTTCAAGCGCCCGAGGAAACCCCGGCCACTAATGGTCATACACACGCAAATAATGCCGCCGCTGTCCCTTCTCCGACCCCCTCCTCGTCGCCTGTGAAGCGCCAGGTGAACAGCGAGGAAGCATCCGAGCCCGCTAGCGCCTCGCCGCCTCCAAAGAAGCGAAAGCCTGACACTGATGTCGATGCCGACGCCTTGTTCGCAGCGAAATTACAAGCGGAGGAAAATATGCTGGCACGACCTACAAGGGGCGCAAGCACACGTCGTGCTGCTCCAGCCAAGAAGAAGAGCAAGGCCAAGACCGCTAAGCGCGTCAAGGCGGAGGATGACTCGGACGTTGAGTCGGGAATGGACACAAAGAAGGAGGTCAATCGATCGAGTGGCTTTCACGTACGTCCTTATCGCCGCGATAATCCTGCTTTATGCATTCCTAACAATGCCCTCAGAAACCTCTCAATCTCTCACCCCCACTGTCTGCGCTGCTCGGCGAGACTACGGTATGTCCTGTCCAAGGTCCGATGCTATACTTATACTAACCCTTGAACTAGCTTTCGCGTCCACAGACTGTCAAGAGGGTATGGCAGTACATCCGTGAAAATGAACTTCAAGACCCTAGCGATCGACGCCAAATTCGCTGTGACGATGCGATGCGCGCTGTCTTTAAGCAGGATCGGGTCCACATGTTCACCATGACCAAGATACTCAATCAGAACTTGTATAATCCGGATGAATAGCCGTGATGAGCGCCAAAAGTCATCTGTCTTTGCATGAGGGAGCTCTGGTCTCCCCCAACGAATCTCATCCTTGTTCTATCATTTGCTTTCTGCGATGCATGGGGATGCTGGCGTGACGAGTCCACCTTTTGCCGCCTGATCAGGCTTTCTTTATGGCGCCTTGTGTCTACAAGATTTTGGTCCTTTTTTTGCTCTCCAGCGGGAGTTGGTACAGCCCTTGATTGGTGACATTTATCGTTCTCATAATTGCATCTTTGAATTTCCCATGATCACATCAAGTCTCATTATGTCCTTACCTGGGCAACCCTTGTGTAACAAGATTACGTAGAAGCTTGTATGGCCTTGAGAAGTTAAGACCCTGTATTCTTAATAAATGCTCAACCATGAAGGTTCCCAGCTACAACCATTTTGTTGAAATGGTCTCTTATTTCTCGACTATACTACGTAAACTCATCCCTCTCCGGCGGATGACGGATAGATTTGTAGGCAATGCTGGTGGTAGCTGCAAGGATCCAGCAGGTTGTTCATTCGAGGTTGGACCACCTGCCCCTTTGAATAAGCAAGTTTGCATAGACAAGATGATTCCGGCATGCGTCGAGAAGTCATCGCATAATCGCATCGCGTCGTTTGCACTGGAAGATTCCCTTTGTTGCGGGCAGACGCCCGCCGCGGAGGTGCTCAGTCAGCGAGATCTCACTTTTTCCCCAACTCCCCCACTAATCTTCGACCGGACCCCGAGAGCTCCGCAGCTCCCACACCGTTGCCATTGACTCGTAACCGCAGTGCCGATCTGAACATCCACGGTCTCCCGCCATGGCTGACAATACCTCAACTGCCCCGTCATCAGGCCACGGTCGTGGCGGTGGCCGCCGCCGTGGCCGTGGAGGGGCCCCTCCCTCTGGCCGTTCTGACGAGCCGCGCAACACTGGCGATGGAGCAGGTCGAGTAGGCAAATCCCGCGGTCGCGGCGGTCGAGGAACTGGCGGACGCGATAAACAACAAATCCAGGACGGCGCCGAAACATCAGAAATACAACCTACGCCGAAGGTTGCACCTGTAGCGACGAAAGAGGTCGCTGCCGCTACCGATGATGCCGACGATGGAGAGATCTGCTTCATTTGTGCGTCGACCGTTGAGCACACATCTGTCTCGCCTTGCAATCACCGAACGTGTCACATCTGTGCGCTCCGCTTGCGCGCGCTTTATAAGAACAAAGGCTGCGCTCATTGTCGAGTATGTCTGCTTCTTGCTTTTTCAGCTGCCGTTGGTCGTCGGCTTCGTAGATTGTACTAAACTGCTCTGCTTTCTAGACCGAGTCAGCCTTTGTCATCTTCACCGATGATCCTGAACGTCGATTTGAGGAATTCGAGAAAAAAGATTTCGCGCGAACCGACGACAACCTAGGGATCCATTATGAGAAGGATGAAATATTTGAGGACACCGTACTGCTGCTTCGATACAACTGCCCCGACGAAGACTGTGATGTCGCATGTCTTGGATGGCCCGACTTGCATCGGCATGTCAAGAGCAAGCATGGAAAGGTGATGTGGTGAGTTTGGTCTCGTTTGACATATTAGCATCCATTGAGAATTCATCCACCGGACGACTAATCGACTGACCTTCCGGCTTTGTATGACATGACAGTGACCTTTGTACACGCAACAAAAAAGTCTTTACCCACGAGCACACCCTCTTCACCATGGCTGAGCTACGAAAGCACGAGAAGCATGGTGATCACAAACCTGGTGCTATTGATCAGAGCGGTTTTAAGGGACACCCAGAGTGTGGGTTCTGTCGGCAACGATTCTATGGCGATGACGAGCTCTACACCCACTGCCGTGACAAGCACGAACGATGCCATATCTGCGACCGCCGTGCGTCCAATCGTCAGCAACAATACTACATCGACTACAACGCTCTAGAGAGCCACTTCCAGAAAGATCATTTTCTGTGTCTTGACAAGGAATGCTTGGAGAAGAAGTTTGTGGTTTTCGAGTCGCAGATGGACCTCAAGGCTCACCAGCTCGAGGCGCACCCGAACGGTGTCTCCAAGGATGTCCGTCGGGATGCTCGGATCGTTGACCTCGCCGAATTTGATATCCGAAGCCCGTATCAGCCCCAACGTCAGCGCCGAGGCGCAGGTCGCGGCCGGGATCCCAATGCCGAGCCTCTGCCAGTCTCCAGCGCTCAGCCTCTTGGGCGTGCCGAGCAAGCTTTCCAACGGCAACAGGCCATCCAGAGCTCACAGTCGGTGACGACTCGCAGTTTCGGTGGCCAGCTGAGCCGAAACGACACCCAAACGGTACAGGCACCCCCTCGGTCAGCGGCCGCTACACCTAACCAAGCGGCTCGTTCTCGACCTCCACCCACTGCAGAGCTGGAGAGTCTCAGCCTTGCAGCCAGTTCAGAGCCGTTGAGCCCGCAGGATCAAGCCCGCCGCTTGCGCCATGCCGCCGTAGTAGAGCGAGCATCCAATCTCCTTCGCAACGATGCCAACAAGCTCAACGAGTTCCGCACGAGAGTGTCGAGCTACCGCACATCAGCTATTGGGGCTACAGAGCTTATCGATGCTTTCTTCTCCCTTTTCGACACCTCTAGCTCCGAGCTGGGCAAGCTCATCAAAGAGCTTGCTGAGATCTACGAAGACGAAAGCAAGCGCAGCAGCCTCCTACAAGCCTGGAACGACTGGCGTGCTATCAATGAAGACTATCCTGCTCTGCCTGGTCCGGGTGGGCTTTTGCCCGGCATGTCTCCTGCTACCGTCAGCACCGGGGGCAGCCGTGTCCTGCGTCTGAAGTCCTCTACTGCGCAATCGTCTCGATCCGCCGTTGGCCGAAGCGGCGCCATGTCTTCATCATCCGCCAACCCCTTCCCTCCCCTCTCTGCAGCTGTCGGTGGGCCATCTCGCCGCAACAACGCTGCCACTTCTACACCGTGGGCTGTCGCCGCACCTCCTCCATCTATCAGCCGACCATCATATTCAAACCCACCCAGCCGCGCGTCTCCGGCGCTGGCTGCTAGCAGTGCACGTCCCGTCACTGGTGCTGACGCTTTCCCTGCTCTCCCCACCGCCGCCAAGCCGAACGTCATGATGGCTGGAAAGACTCGTGGGTATGTGCGCTGGGAAGGTGGAAGCAAGGCCCCCGCTGGCAACGCTTGGGGATCCAACCCGTCCTCTGGTCTTGCCTCTCCGGCCGAGCCAGTCGATGATTTTGATGAAGAGCCCAGCGATGGTAAAAAGGGCAAGAAGAAGAAGGGCAAGCAGACCCTCTTCCACTTTGGCTGATTGGTTGATACCCCGACCTCCTGTTGAATTACTTGTGAGCGTTCTTGATAGATGAATGATCAAATAAAGCGTACTGTATTAGTAAAACTATCTTGATGTTGCATCTTTATTATCTTGAGACAAAACAATGAGATGAATCCGATACAGTTAAAAGTCGTTTCGATACCCTACAATCGCCTCCAGTATCACGATCACAGATCACGGGCACCTCCAGGATGGTAATCAATAATGCCACTGGATCCCGTCCATCACGGCGTACAACACTCGAAATGTATACACTAGCAAAGGAATTCGCATATGGATAAAACCACACCCCTTCAACGTCATTACGCCAACACGACGCGGTCATGCCCAACAGATTCTGGTCCCGAATCTGAATCGATCAACAAAGGATCCGAAAGCAATGACTTTGAGGTCAAATCTCCCTGGGATGCCCTGTCCGTGCGAGCAATGGGAGTAGTCCAGTTCACCAGAGAGCTGATCTCTGTTCTTTCATCTCGCTCATCCGCGACCTCAGGACCAGAGTCACTTCCCTCCTCAACCTCCTCATCGATGGCAGCCATGCGCAATGCAAAGTCATTTTGAAGCTTGGCAAGATGCTGACGCAGAGATGGACCATTCATCGTGCCATTCCGCGCGAGTATGAGCTCTTCTCGCAGGGTGAGAAGAAACTTACGCTTCCGGGCAATGGCCACGCCGCGAGAATTGCTGTTCCGACGCTGAGCGAGATGATCCATAGACTCTGAGACGGTTCTAGCAACCTCCAATACTCCCGGAGGGAGATCTACTAGCTTTGCCAGCTCCAGGCCGTATCGACGGACCGGGACTGGTCCCTTGGCGATCTGGTATAGCATAGTCATCTTGTTTGCATAAGGGGTGATATCAGCTGCTAGATGGAGATTGATGACACCACTCCGTTCGGACAGGATGCGCGCGAGGTCGTGAAAGTGCGTGGCGAACCATACCAGCGCATTACTCGCGAGGAGGGCCTCGGCCAGTGCGAGGGCGATCGCGAGCCCATCGGTCGTACTGGTGCCGCGTCCAAGCTCGTCAACGAGTATCATTGCGCGAGGCTGGACGTGGCGTAATATGAATGCCATCTCGCGCATTTCTGCCGCAAAAGTCGAGACATTCGCATCGAGATCGTCGCTAGTGGCTACACGCGCAAAAAGCTGATGGACGATCGGGAACGAGGCGTACTGCGCTGGTACAAAGCATCCGACTTGCGCCATGACGGTCATTAGGGCTAGGGAGCGGATGTATGTCGATTTGCCGCTCATGTTGCATCCGCTGATGATCTGGAACCGGGTCTGCGGCGTGGCACATGCGTCGTTGGGAATGAACTTGCTGGAATGGATCCTTTCGCGAATAGGATGGCGCCCAGCCTTGATCTGGAGAGTAGCCATCAGCTCAGGGCGGATGTAATCGTGACTCGTCGCCAGTTGTGCAAACGCCGCCAGCATATCGAGCATTGCAATTGCCTCGCTGACGCGAAAGAGTCCTGCAATTTCGGCACACACATCGTGGAGGAGCCCTTGAACTGTCTGGTCGCTCATGCTAATTACTTCATTGTGTGCATCGGTGATCTTCTGGTTTAATTTGACCAAGTCCAGAGTTTGACACTCGATCCGGGTTTTCTTGCGGTAGACATTGATGAAGACATCAGGGAGGGCTTGGGGATCGCGCCCCGGAATGCAGATGTAGTATTGACGGGCAGTGTCATACTTGAGGTCCAAACTCATATCAAAGGTTTCTAGAGATACTTTTAGCGAAGGATATTATCAGAGAAAACTAAAGGCGCACTTTACCTCCTATTTTTGTTACCAGTTCCGCAGCATCAGCGTTGGCCTCCTTGTAAGTCTGCCTCGCAACATCGAGAAGGCTACTGACACCGGTCTGGGCATGTTAAATTCGAGGTTCCATTGGGACTTATGTTTATGTTGAGATATACCTTCACACAATAGATCCGTTGGTTTCGAAGGTCCAGAGGCTTGCTTTGGTAGGTGATGTTTTCGTTAAGTGTTTTCTCAATGAGTTCCTCAACAGCGCGATGAGCTGCAGGATGACATAACTATCACTGATAAGCAGTAATTCTTGCAAACGGCTTTCTTGAATTGTAACTCACCTCTCGAATAGTGGTCAGAAGCTCACTCTGCGCCGCACCTAGTGCCCCATAGACCTTCTTGATGGCTGAAACATATGTCTTGAGCATGATTACATGGTTGACTGATTGCTCAATATACTGGGCTGTTCGCTTGGTAGGCACAAGAATGATCTTCAGGGTCAGCTTGACACTGATGGAACAATTTACGAGACAGGACAACATACCGCAGCCAAGACTTTGTCTGCATCGATAAACCCCTTCAAAGATTGACGGACAGACACAAACATGTCTTCCTTGGTAGACAAATCCTCCACTGCATTGTATCGCGCGGTCAACTTGACCCGTTCGGTAGAAGGCTGGAAGATGTTGGCGCGAAGTAATCTGGTTCCCATCGGCGTTGAGGTCTCGTTGAGTAGTCCATACAAGCTATCTTTCGACTTGGCGTTGTGTAGGTTCTGGATGAGCTCCAGGGAAACGATTGTGGCCAGGTCGATGGTCATTGAGCCTTGCGAGGATTCAAACTTGATTCGGAGAGAGTGGGATGCAAAGACACGCTGGAGCTCCAATTCGATGTACTTTAGGGCCTGATTATTGATCAGCGAAGCGTGTGAAAATGCATGGATGGGGTGTGGTCGCACCGCTGCAAAACAGCATGCCGCAAAATAGTTTCCTCTCAGCGTCACTTTCAAGGAATTCACTTCATCTGGGAATGCAAGACGATCAAGGTACTCATGACCAGCTTTGTCCGACCAGCATCTGCGATCTACAAAGGTAAGAATCGGCTCAGGCAAGTTCTCTTCGATAATGTAGCGCAATTTGGACTCCTTGGCGGTGCTCATGAAGAGGATCTCGCTGGGCTCAAAGATGCCAATCTTAGTGACTGTTTTGACGTATGTCTGACTGTCACAGATCTGGCAAAGAACAACCTCCGCAGTGGCAAGATTCACGAATGCCAGCCCAACGGTGGATGAAACTCCCCGTGATTCACTGACAGCACAGACGATGTCCTGGGAAGCGACACTGGTGGCCGCTGTTGTAGGACGCGCCGTTTCAGCCTGCCTGGTGCTGCCTCTCACAGTCAATGGGACGAAAGAATCAAGCGTCGATTGTCTTGAGGATAGAGACATTGTTTCGCTGGGGTGGGGTGAAACGAGGGAGCCACGAGGTGAGAGAAGAGGGAAGTACGTGGTGCCTTCTGCATTTGACCTCAGGTGACTTGACTCTGACTGACACCTTATTGCAGCCAATCTTGCTGTACGTCCTTGATGGCATTGACTTGGATACCCTCTCTCTCGTCTGCGAGAGACCAAAGCAGGCTTAAGAAGTGCTAACTAGTCAAATGAATGCTCGAGTCCTTTTTTCGGTTGTTGTGGCACGTCAGATGGGGTCGTAGGGAACAGTCACAAATATGCAGGACCGGGATATCCAGAGAGGATTGAGACATGATCAGGGCTGTGAGCAGGCTAGGGCGTATGCCTAGGAAGCAACGTGAAAGATAAAGTAGAAAGCTGGTAGTACTAAAGGGAAGGGCATCAAACACACTCTCCAATCATTCGTCTTCTACCTACATATCTCGAACTCAAGGTTGGCGAGATGTGGGGACGTGTTCAAGATCCATGGGAGGTCACGTTTCTTTTTATTACAAAATGCTGCCCGGGCTGACTACATGACATATCGATCCATTGATCTATGACCGGGCCGACTATGCCCGTCGTTAATATAATCGCTTGGAAGGGTTCGAATGTGCTCGGAAATCCGGCTTGCAAAACGTTCCGTGATACACATAGGTTTTCAGAGACATCAATGTCCACATATGGTTACCTACAGGTAGTGGTAGATGATTTCCAAGAAGGGTCGGGTACTGCAATACTGAAAATTCTATGCCTTAAAGCGGATAATTTAGAAAAGAAAAATAAAAGTACAGAATTAGAAAGATGTAAACTAGAAAGCTCACTAGAACCTGTCAGCCCTAAAAGAATAATCTGCCCAGTTAGGTAGCGGCTCCCCGCCTTAACCCGCCAGTTGGCGGTCTAAGTCCCCCACCCGATAAGATAAGCTCATGAAATCAAAATTTCTTCCTTCGTCAACTCCTCCAAACTACAATGGCGACGCTCCTTCCCCCGCCCAGCAAGCGCCAAAAGCTTGCCGAGGCCGAAAAGGCCCGGGAGCAGCAGGAGATTCAAAGTATTCCCACCGATCTGGGCAGTGTCCGCGTGCAATTCTACGACCAGGCTACTGGTAATGCCACGGGTCCAGCGGTGTCGGTTCCGGTCGCCGATGCGAACATTAAGAACCTCGAGACATTGCTGAATACTCTTCAAGGCAATGTAAGACATCCAAATAGGCCCCGGAAGGTTTTGTGGTATGAACTAATCGTCGGATTGCTCTCTGCAGGACGACGATGATCGTGTACCCTATCGGTTCACCTATCAATCCGAAAAGAAGGATGGACAGACTATCGACATTCTCGCTGACCTATACCACTCGCTGCTCCAACCTGGGATCAAAACGACCGAAGATACTGTTTCGCTCTACTTCACTCCGCAAGCTGTATTCCGCGTCAAGGCTGTTTCTCGCTGCGCTGCCTCCATTGCAGGCCACGGCGAGGCCATCCTGGCAACCTCCTTCTCCCCCGTCAACTCGTCGACCATGGTCTCTGGAAGTGGAGACTCTACGGCTCGGATTTGGGACTGCGAGACCGGTACGCCGTTGCACACCCTCAAGGGGCACACCAGCTGGGTGTTGGCGGTGGCATACTCGCCCAACGGCGCGATGATCGCTACGGGCAGTATGGATAATACTATCCGGTTCTGGGATGCGAAGAAAGGACAGGCGTTGGGTGGGCCCGTGAAGGGCCATTCCAAGTGGATCACGAGTCTTGCTTGGGAGCCCTACCACTTGCAGGAGTCAGGCCGGCCCCGTCTGGCGTCGGCATCGAAGGACTCGACCGTCCGGGTGTGGGATGTGGTGGCGAAGCGTATTGAGCACGTTCTCACCGGGCACAAGGGTTCAGTTACATGTGTCCGATGGGGTGGTACAGGACAGATTTATACTGCTTCACACGATAAGACGATCAAAATCTGGAACCCCAAGGACGGCACGCTGATCCAGTCTCTGGCGGCGCATGCCCATCGCGTGAACCACCTGGCCCTCTCCACGGACTTTGCTTTGCGCACGGCCTACCACGATCACACCGGCAAGGTACCGGCAACGGAGGCGGAGAAGGTGGCTGCTGCGCGCAAGCGGTTCGAGGATGCGGCCACTGTGAACAACAAGATCGTGGAGCGACTGGTCTCCGCGAGTGACGATTTCACCATGTACCTGTGGGACCCAGCCGCCTCGAATAAGCCTGTTGCGCGACTGCTCGGCCACCAGAAGGAGGTCAATCATGTGACCTTCTCGCCGGACATGGCATACATTGCCTCTGCTGGGTTCGATAACCACGTTAAGTTGTGGAATGGACGTGATGGAAAGTGAGTGTGCCATTACTCTCCCCTCACATCCAGGGCATATTGGATACTAACCGCCTTTCCCGTAGATTTATCACCACATTCCGCGGCCACGTCGGCGCTGTGTATCAGTGCTGCTTCTCTGCCGACTCTCGGCTGCTGGTGTCCTCCTCCAAGGACACCACCCTGAAGGTCTGGGACGTCCGAACTGGCAAGCTAGCCACGGATCTGCCTGGACACCAGGACGAGGTCTTTGCAGTGGATTGGAGTCCCGACGGTCAAAAGGTTGGCAGTGGCGGCAAGGACAAGGCGATTCGAATCTGGCGGAACTAGAGGGTGTAGATACTAGAGTCCTATATAGAATGATACCCATGGCCTTGTCTGTTCCTACATCACTTCCAACATCGCTCTTTGAGTCCGGCCTTGATCTTCTGGAAAACTTATGCAATAAAGGGAAAGAAGTTGGTAATGCAATCAATCATTATTAGCTTGTATCATGGTCTCCCAAAACACTATGCTCGCTCGGGCGAGAAAACGAATCGCTAATCTACAGTAATGATATGCTCAAAGCCAAACGCATCACGTCACGTCACGCCACGTCAAAAAGCTATAAACCAAAGCCCACGTGCAGCAATCAACCCTTCTTCCTCAACGCTTAAGCGTACTGCCAAGCAGGCACATCCCCGTTATACGGCAAAGCGAGAGCCGAGAAACCGAGACAATCAGCAACATTGCCCGAGGGGACAGTCGCATTGCTAATAGCGGCAAACACCTGCCAGCGCTTGTCGGCGGTCGGGCAGGCCATGAACCCGCTCGCGCCCCAGCCGTTGAAGCTGTAGTGCGCCCACGGGGTGCCGGGCTCGTAGGCCAGGTTGCCGACCGAGGAACCCGGGGGGATATTGGCGGAGTGGGCCTGGGTGAAGCTCAGGGCGCCGGTGGGGTCGACGTAGACCTGTTGGCCGCCGGGGACTTCGATGTCCTGTAATGGGGATAATTAGTATCAATTCATTAAGTAGGTGGATGGTGTCGGTCGGTGTTTGTGTTGCAACGAATGCGAGGCATTCTGCATCACGTACCAATGCATTGCCGCCTGGTGCGAGGACGGTCTGGTTGCCAGGAGGGCAGTCCTGTACAACTTCGCTCGGGCAGTAGGAAGAGGTCTGGCCGCCCAGCCAGAACTTCTGGCCGGCAGCGTTCAACTGGAGATAGTGGATGGGCGAGGCGGAGCGGACGGCCATGACGCCAAAGGACGGGTTGGCGTCGGTAGTGGCTTGGGTCGTGGGAGCCGCAACGGCCAAGAGAGGGAGGGCGAGAGAGGCAATAAAGGTCTTCATCGTGGAATTGAATGAGTTATCGAGGTAGTTTAGGGTAGTGATTAGGGTAGATTGACTAGGTCAATAGATTCAAGAGAGAAAAGATTTGATGATGAGCGGCACAAAATCTCCGAAGAATGCAGGGACTCTTTATAGTTATGGACAAGAGTCAAATGAAGCGATCATTCAGGGATCATCATCAGCTCTGCAACCCCGCGAAAGCAATCGGCCGTACCATTAGTGACGAAGTGAAAAAGCGCAGTGCAGTAGCTTAGCACATACTCCATTAGTCCATAGGCAGTTAGGCACCAAGTACAGCATGGAAGACAAATAAATGGAGACTCCACGGGAATCCACCATCCCCAAGGGAACCGCCATCAACGAACCACAGACTGACCATCTTTACCCAGTGAGCCCTGGCGGAGATGCCGAGTGGCAACTCGATTGGGCGTGTTTGAGACATGACGGCCGTTAGACTCGCACTGCCCATGCTATGATGCAACATCACTCATTCATCAAGCCGGAGCATCTCTGCAAGCGAAGTGCTCGGGCGGGAAGAGGGGCAAAAGAAGTGAGACACCACCGCGGATGCAGAAGATGTTTCTCCATCCTCTTTTCGTCTTCCCTCTTCCATCAGCGCGCCAAGAAGATGCAAATGCCCAAAAGAGCGCAGAAAAAACAACCACTGAACCAGTCAGCCAAGCAGCCAAGCAGGAAAAGTTGCGCCGGGCCGTGGTTGACTCGTTGAGGGTTCTGCGCTGCAGGAGTTGGAGAGCCGCGGTGCGTGCTGATCTGCACTTTGAATGTCTCACTTGGCTATTATTATTTCAACTCCGTTCCCCGTGTTATTCTTGGGACCCACGAGCTGGTGGAGATCATGATGGAGCTCAAATTGCACGGTCAAGGATATCTTCGGAAAGCGGTCTACTACCGTGGTCTGATGCGAGAATTGCTATGACGCTATGATGTGATGTATAATCTTCTGCTGTCCTAGTAGCTACTCTCTTCTCCATCACCAGGTCTCAGATGGTTGTACTGAGATGCATATCACTGATGCAACTCTGCCTCCATCCTCCCAACTCGCTCGGCTATTATTATCCCAGCCCTGCATGATCGATCGGAGCTCACGGCAAACCCTGACGCACCTCGCTCCGCTCATTCAACCCCCACGCTGAGGCACTGCCATCATGCACCGTCGCCCGTCGCATGTCCCGTCGAAACTTGCCTTCAAAGCTACCCCCGACCGCGCGATGCATCACACACGTGTTGTCCCATAGAATCATGTCCCCCGGCTGCTCCCACCCAATGCGGAGCACATAGCAAGACTGCGTGGCATGTTGAAAGAGCCGATCAAACAATGCCTGAGAGGTCGCGGGATCTAGCCCTTCAATATGATGGATGTGCGCTGCTATATACAGCGTTTCTCGCCCTGACGCGTCATGTCGTTGCACCAGGCGATGTCGCCCCATCGGGTAATCCTCGGGGTTGATATGGGCGAAAGTCGCGGGGGCCGCCATCTTGCGTGAATGCCAAAGTGAGTGAGTTGCGATATAGTCCTTTTCGCGCAGCTCTTCCTTCAAATCAGTGGGAAGCTGGTCGAATGCCGTTCGTACATCCGCGAAATCGGTCTCTCCGCCCATCCCCGGCGGTGGCAGCTCATGGGCCCGGAGCAAGGAGTATCCTGCTCGACGGGGGTTGAAGCTGGAGTCTACATGGAAGAGTCCATTGCCCTGTCTCGCCCTTATCAGTGGGAAACCCTTGAAATGAGCTATTTGATCCAAAGTGGTCTGACCTTGTTCCACTCCCGACGGACATTATCCAGCGCAAACACCGTTCCGTCCAGGTCGATATTCCCCACATCAAAGAGTCTTACATCGGACAATCGGTGCGCTCGACCACCAGCCGTGTAGGGCGTCACGTCATCCAACTCGCCAAACTGCGCTGCAAAGGCAGTATGACGTGCATCGTCGAGTCCCGTGTTCCGAAACACGCATACGCCAAACTAGTTCCGCTCGTGCTGGGTGAGACTAGTTTCATTGCTGCTGAAGTCCTGGCCATTTATTTTAGGGTGCAGACCCACCTGTGCGATTGCAGTTAGGATTTCTGCATAGACTTCTTCCTCCACTGGGCGTGTGAAGTCTACACCGCTTATTTCTGCGCCGAATGTCGGGTGTAGCTTGCTGACGGTGATGTGGCTGAATGTGGAGGTGGAGGTTGGCAGTACTGGCATGATGATGAACTTGCTAAGGTATGTTTTCTCCGTGTCGGATGTCTTACATGTAGGATCTTCCAAAGAATTGGACTTGTATTTGGTTCCATGCTCGGTTTGACTCTGCCCGATTATATGGGAGTCGTCCTCGGCATGAAGTGCGTAGATACGCTGACACGGTGCGGGGAAGACACGGACTTCTGTCCAGGGCATCCATGTCACACTAACCTGAACCATATGCACATGTGCTTGTCTGCACTCCAATCTGGTAGGGCATTAGTCGAGTAAAAGTATCCAGGTGTCAAGCCATCCCCTCATTCGCTTGTTTATTTTAAGTAGTAATCTAACCCATCAACACGGTGTTGCGAGCAGCGTTCCCGCGGAGATACTCAAGGTTAACTAGGCACCTGCTTGGATAAAGACCTGTTAGAACCGGGCAGCGATACGTATCGAAGGTCTCCCCATACTTAACGCGGAGACTGCTTTGGCTCGAATGATTCGGCGATACCAGGATATCTCACTAAGGTTTTCGAGTCAAACATAGGTCGCGATATGGAATGACGACAACCACCAAATTCCGAGCTAGCGGGACATTGTAATTCGATAAGGCTACCTAGGTAGGCTGGTCTAGAATGTATTCCGCTGTTACATATCCATCCCTTTTCTTGGTGATCTCATGAGGACCTCCGACCTACCCTTCCGGCTGTCATCCTAGTTAGGAGAGAAACCCTTTGCCTTTCCTCTTAGGTTGCCCGTCCAACGGATACGGGCCATTCCTCCTTTGCAAGGCTGGAACATATTTCGTCCTTGCCAGATCAAAGTACATTAACCGCTGCATCTACGATTGGCATAGTCAAAGTCATTGTGATTGAGTGATTTTATACTGGGGCCTACAAGTGCCCCCGTGATGGATGTGTCCCCACCAAGAGTGGGCTAGAATAACAAGATCCAGTAGCACCGCAGCTGAGCAGGATATGGACGTAGGTCTCAATACCCGATTGAATTGAGTTTTCTCATCGGGCCAATGGACTGACAGTGACATCGAGAGTTGTACCTTATGGGCCGTGGGTTTGTTGGGTAACCTCATACTCCGACGTGCCCGGGAGATCTCAACCCTCACATGATGAGGCTCACTCTGCTACCTATTGTGGCCGACAAATATCAAGAGCATCGATCGCTACCCCAGTTATATCCACACCGGAATAGACGACAGGCCCGACAGTGCACATCAATTCTTGTCATTGGTCATCCGAGCTATTGGGACCCCCAACCCTGCAGGATCCCGGGATAGTGGTCCCGTTTTAAGGTTATCTCCGCCACGCCTTTTGGGGCCCACCTGTGCAACAAGGGTGGCCCCCGATGGGGTTCTGCTGTACGAATAATTTGGGACAGCTACCCCAGTAAAAGAGATGATGTGTGGCTCGGGATAACGGGACATTAGAATCACCGAATAGGTATATATACGAGCGGGCGAACTGCCGAGGTATAAACATGGCCAAGCGGCCAGCGCAACAAAGATAACCAAAGCCAGAAACCCCCAGCACCGATCCGTGTAGCAATACGGAGAAATAAAACGGAAAACTCCTGGAGGTAAAGAGGAAGAAAAAGAAGAGAAGGCCGCCGAGAACACCAATAAAAGCCAACACGCCTCCCTTTTTTACCCCCGTCTTGATCCGCCAGCCCAAGCAAGAGAATAATCAAAAAGTATACCAATATCCCATCAATTGTCGTCTCCATGTGGGAGAGACGTGTGCCAACTCCGCGTCGCAGGGGGGTTCTACTGTACTGAGATCGGTCAGACATGACCATTCCAATACATCCCCAATCTTTTCGTTTTCCGTCTCTAATAGTCGTCACCGTCGTCATCGTCTCCATCTCCGCCACGCCCACGAGGACCCTTGACACCATCCTTTCGGATAGGAATCTTGATCCCCTGCAGCGCGAAGCACTTGCTCAATTGGGTGCTTTCAATGACACCGGGGAACTTCTTGGCGGAGAAGACTTGGAAGGGTTCACTGAAGACCGAGGCCAGAACGGGCGCAGAGCCATGGTTGATCACGGGTGCCCCGTTACTGGTTTCAGTGGACTGAGTGCCCACATTGACGAAGCTCATTTTGAGGCTACAGAACATTAGCAATTGGCTGGTATAGTGGACGGACCTAGATAGCTCATCTTACCGAAAAGTGCCTTCTGTCCTCACGCTCAAATCTTGGAGAATAAACCACACCCCAATCTTGTTGTCTGGGTCCGTCAAACGAAAAGCACTGGCACTGAGGCTGCCAATCAAGTTCCGAGTAAACATGCCGCCCGGGCCACCTGAGACGGGTGGCGCAGGTGACATCGCAGCAGGCATCTGACCTCCCTGGGGATACCCGTAGGGTGGGTACCCAACTGGCTGGCCGTATGGATTTTGGTACATCTGCTGTTGCCCGTAATAGTTGCTCATGGATGGGTATCCGACGGGTTGCCCGTACGCATTTTGTCCGTAAGCGGGGTAGGTAGGAGACATGCTCTGTGGAGGAGGCGGGTATGAGGAGGACATGGCGGTGGAGATGGAGGGAGAAGTGGCGGAGTGCTTGACAAGATTGACTTCGTTGGTGCCATCGGCGTTCCACAAGTCGACGGTAAGCACATAAAAGGATGTGTCGATCTCACTAGGACACGTGAGCAAGGTTAGAAAGCACGCCTCGAGCACCACATGAGCA
The DNA here is from genome assembly GCA_037042255.1 of Penicillium sp. PG106-07D. Lineage (NCBI taxonomy): Eukaryota > Fungi > Ascomycota > Eurotiomycetes > Eurotiales > Aspergillaceae > Penicillium > Penicillium sp. PG106-07D. Next base: position 14,076 of record JAXQJV010000033.1, on the reverse strand, counting down.
TTTCTCGACATACTTGATATCAATCTCTTTCTCGGTATGTTCGTCCCGCACGATGAGGCGAATACATGGTGGTGGTGTGATCGGTCTTCGATCCTGAAGGAAGAATCACGTTAGTCACGATCCAGTGGCAGACGCAAGGCAAAAACACGCACCTTATCACCGAAACCACACATGCGAGCTCGGATGGGCTGCTGAACCACCTGTAAGGACCAGATCCGGCCCTCGTGGCTGGTCGAAACGGGCGCGAGGTGGTCGGAAGACCGCAGCGGGCCTGAGCCTGGCGTGGGATACGCGGCAGACGGGCCAGAGATACGGTCCATTGAGAGCGGTGGTGGTGGCGGCGGCACCGGATGGGCCCTTTCCTGTTCAAGAGCGTACATGGTTCGTGATGGAGAGAAACCGGGGACGAGGTTCGCGATATAAACGATGGGTCGCTCTGATTGTATTTAAATAGAAAGACCTGCTGCGATCGTGGAAACTCGAGATGCTCAGGAGCGGGGGGTTCAACGTGACATGCGACCCCGCGGAATCCAAACGTCACAGTTGAAGCATCGACTTCGGGCGGAAGCTGAAGCGGTCGCGAGCGGTGTTATCGCGCACAAATAAGAACTACGCTTGTAGGTCTTGACCAGTGCACGAGAACGATCGAGTCTGCGGGCGAGTCTGGTGCTGTTCAGCTAATACGGAGAGGGTTCGTATTCGAACGGGTGAGGAAGCGATCGCGACGTGGTCGAGAATGATGAAAAATCGACCAAGTGAGGAAGGTAGGTGCCCCAGGCAATACCCACGAAATCAGTGCGGGAGTGGCGACTCGAAAACCGAGAACCACGCTGTCGGAGGTCGAGGTGGTCGGATCGTGGAGGGGGGATTCGTTTGAGGGGGGCAGGCGAGTCAGGAGGAGGGGCTGACTATTTCGAGTCGATCACTGTATCCAAAGCTGCTGATTAGGAAAATGGTCGCTCAAGTCAATCGCATCCATTGTGAGAGCAGGAATGGGTGAGCCACGAGACGTAGCTGTCAGGTTGCGGGAGATTGGCCGGGCATCCACGGATCGCAGCTCCGTAGTCTGGTGGTCCACCACGAGTCATTCATAGTGATCGACTTACCGAAGCACGGAGTCGGGAGCGACAGGCTGAGACGAATAAGATGAAAGAGAAAGGGAAGAATGGAAGAGAGAAAGATAGAGAGGAGGTTGAAAGGCTGACGGTTGACGGTTGACGGGCAGAAGGTGGAAGGAAGTTCGGGGGGAGGGGAGTGACGTTCTCGAAAAAGGCCTTTCCGCTCTGGTGGTCTCTGCGCTGGCGTTCTGCTCAGCTGTCTGCAGTAGTAACTCTGGGAGTCTAACTAACTTTGACTGAGTATTTCAGACCCAACTGAAAGTGTCAGAAAGACCCGCGCTGCCGGCGCAGGAACCTCGACCCAGTCCGTCGGGTGGTCTTTTTTTGATCTTTGACGAATGAGGGGGACGCCTCTGTCATCCTGCCCGATGCAGCCGCGAAACCTGCTCGCTTCAAATCGCCAGCAATCTGACTTTTGATCTCCCTGGCACGAATAGTTTCACATAACCCTCAACGAGAACCAATCCGTCGCTGGGCCTTGACGTTTCTGGAGGGGGGATGGGCCGTTTGCGGAAATCGCCAACGCTGCGGGCCCTCCGTCTGCGGCGCTGGACGCATCCTCATGACCCACGATGGCGCGACGAACATTGCTTGCCAATTGGCCACAGAACACTTCCCGTTCCCCCAGCACCGCCCAACATGGCACCTCTACCAGTCATCGGTCCTCCCTCAGCTATCAGTCATCAAATATCAGAGTCAGTGCTATCAGTGCTAATCTTCGGCAGATTTTCGGGGCCGCGGCCGAAGGTGGTGTGGTATGACCTGACGGCCATGAGAGGGGGGCCTGAGCGCGAGATCTATACCGCCAGAATACCAACACGATCACGATCGAGGGTCGAGTGGATCGATGAGAATCTTCATGCAAGCCACTCAAACGAACTGCAGCTGGCATGTAGTGGATCTTAACCCCTGTTCCTTTTGTTCCATTCCTGATATCTGCTCGGCACGATCCCCCTGCCGCGGTACCAGACGCCGACTATCCATGTTTTGGGGTGATAGCCCTGTCGGGCCGTGAACACGCGAACCTCTCGGGTGTTCGGGTGGTCCAGCCGGACATGATGCTTGGTAGCACCGTAGCAGGGACTCGGGAGCCGTCCGATCGGGAAATAAACAATCCTTGCCGGGTAGCACTCAGCCAACGCAGTAGATTGACATGCAGGCATGTATCGGCATGGTATCCGACGGGAACTCACTTCACTCAGCTCTCCGGTCCAGTTATACTATACAAGGCACGCGCCCACGATACCTTGTGGCCACGAGACACAGCCGCATTGGATCAGGTAGTCGATGAATCGGATGCGCATTCAGCGTAGTGCATCCTCGCAACTCAAGATGGTGGACTTCGTTGGCAAGATAGCTCGGGATATCTGTGAAGAGCCTCTCAAGATCAAGTTACAGCGAGAAATTGCTCCACGCCTACAATCAAATGTATTCTTTGTTTTGAAGCATCTTCTGATAAGCATTGGAGCCCACAGATTGTGGCTGACGGATGCATTCAGATTGGCCTCGTCCTAAGGTCAACCCATGTATCTAATCTCGGCCCCCTGCATCAACGTCCATTCCGTCCACATGGTAAGCATTCAGCGGGCCGTTTGATTGAATTGCTGACTAGTAAGTGGAAGTACTAGTCTTCCAGTCTTCCATCCTCTCCATCTGCATCCCTAGGTTTGTGTTTCATCAGGTATATATATATATATGGACTCGCTGATAAGATATTCAATACTCGATATCAAGGGATAGTGCTCCAAGACTCCAATGAAGAGATACCCAGGACTGATAGGAGAACGAAGATTCAACCCACATGAACTGAATTTTTCGAATTAGTAGGTGCTGCTGATATTGTTCCCTACCTACTGAGCCGACTGGCTGCCAAGTTTAAGCGGTCACCAGCTCATACTGCCTGGCGCAATGATGGTAGAGGGATTGTACCTGAAAGGCACTTGGCCTACATTAAGCACAGACGGAGAATGCCTGATGACCTCACAGTGGGCAAATAAGCCGTGATATGGTCATGATCCTTCTCTTGCCGGTCCGATTGGTCTGATGGGGTTGGCGGGTGTGGGGAATCTCAGTATAACCCCGCACACGAACAGCTGGGAAATGTCCACGAGGTTGTGGTATGCTACTGATCATATATTAGGCTTAACAACGAGTTGGGTAGGGAAAAGGGAACTGCAAATTGATCTTTAGCAGCAAAAATTTGAGAAATCGAGATGAATGGAAAGTTGGTCAGATGCACCCTGCAGGCCCACGTTATCGCCGCCAGACTAGACGTCTCGCGTGTCAGAGTCACGGTGGTTGGCCTCGTTTGGAGCGGACTGGGCGGATGTGAATACGAGACCAGGATCTTCTTTCTGGGTGTTCTTTCATGCTTGAAGAGGAGTAAACCTCCTTTTAGTGGCGTGTTTTCATCTCATGGGAAATCCATTTGCTTGCATATATGGTGATACATGTCTAGTAATGTTCAAGTACAAGACTCCAACAATTCCATATAATACTCCGATGGTGTTTGATCGGCGTATGATTTTACCTCGTTGTATCAAACTAGAAGTTATCCTGCCATTTAAGTCCTCATGGTGCTATCTGCCGGGCCCTTTGCGAACTAGCCTTTCCGCTCGGCTCTCGCCTGTCGACTACATGTTGCGCGTGATTTGATAACAGGAAAGCAACAAGTTAGCTGGTCTAGTTCTTTCATCCACAAGGCTTATGTGGTTCAGTGATGGCGTGCTTTTGCTTGCTAGCACGAGTGCCAAGCGGGAATAGATATTTCCCCATACAGGCCGTGGAGTGTACCTTCTTCCCTCCAGGGTTATGTGACCAGCAACAGAGAGTATGTAGGCGTGACGCCGGGATATCAACTGACATCTCGCCATTCTCCTACTCACCCCACCTTCAATTGCTTATCAGAAATGGCTAAATTGAGGAGGGCCAGTCTCACGCAACAAGCACAATCCATGTTGTGATCGGAAACTGCTGGCTTTGGACTCTGCGACCATGCAAGATGGAGGCAACCGCATCTCGCCATCGCGTGGAAAATGAGCAGGGGAAAACTTATTTGAAACAGTCAATTTCACCCTCCGTTTTCGGGGATAGCATTCTTGTTTGGACGGCCGGGTACACGAGAGCTCCTGGCTATAGATAGGGCCTGTTATCCCTTGATTCGAATCGTGTGGCTTCCCCCCAGCTGTCATTCCTCTGATCTGCATACCCGAGTCGCATCGACACCAGTCAGTGGTCACTAGTCTGGGACTTGACTGTTTGCATCATGCTGTGGTCTCGCGCCTGGAAGACCATCGCCCTGGTGGCTTCATGTTGGGCGGCGGGGAGTGATGCCATCACATACTTTCCGTTGAAGCCTCCATCATATCCATTGGCTGTACGGAGTCCATATTTGTCGGGTAAGTTACAGTCACGATTCAATGGATCGTCCATAGATGGATCTCTGTATCCCGGATCGCTGGTCGCCCTGCCTTGACCCGAAAACTGAGAAGCCAGACTCAGTTGAAGCTTGACTGACCAAAGTGATCGACAGCGTGGATCCCCGGCAATGAAGTCGCGTCCCTCTCCTCCAACAACGCGCAATTCTGGGCAGGTAACAAGCTGATTTGGTCGGTCATCGCTCGCGTCGATGGTGTTGCGTACAATTTGTTTGGCGTCGCCAGCCCTCCCAGTGGCACACAGTCGGCCACCGTCACCGGAGCGACCTACACCTCGACCCATTCCACCTTCACCGTGACGGCAGGTTCACGAGAGTTCATCCTCGATTTCTTTTCACCAGTGTCGCCCAAGAATTATCTTCGGCAATCCCTGCCTTTCTCCTACCTCACGGTGACCCTCGCGGCGGGCGACTCGGCTTCAGTGCAGATTTACTCAGATATTGATTCGAGCTGGACAGGTCAAACCAGCGACTCAAGCTGGAGCTACACCACGAGCGAATCGACGGGTGTCTTTCAGATCGAGACCGTCAGCGCAGCCACCTTCTCGCAAAACAGCGACGGCCAAGCTCTGTGGGGCAGCGCCGTGTACGCCACCCGGCCCTCAAATTCCTCCTCTCTCTCCACCGCCTCCGGCCCGTCCCTGACTGTGCGTGAGACGTTTGTCAATAGTGGCAACCTCACGGGCGACCACGCCGACTGGAGCTCCACAGGCGTCGTCGCTCTTGCGCACGATTTGGGGACGACAGCGGACGAGTCGGCAGTGACTTTCGCGATCGGTCACGTGCGAGAGGAGTCAATCAACTTTCTTGGCGACACGCAAACGGGCTACTACCGTGCGGCCTATTCCAACACCGTGGATGCGGTCGTCCACTTCTTGGATGACTACCAAGATGCCAATACCGAGTCGGCCCAGCTGGACAAGCTGATTAGGGACACGGGCACTTCCAGCTATGGGACCAACTACTCGGACATTCTGGCGCTATCAGTGCGCCAAGTCTACGGAGGCATCGAGGTGACCATCCCCAATGACTCGCTGGACACAAGCGACACGCGCGCCTTCATCAAGGAGATATCCAGTGATGGCAACATCAATACGGTTGATGTCATTTTTGCGACCTTTCCGATCTTCTATATCCTGAGTCCTGAGATTATCAAGCTGCTCATTGCCCCCGTGTTCGAATACATGGGCACGAGTGCTTATACCAAGTCATACGCTGTACATGAGATCGGTGCCAATTATCCCAATGCGACGGGTCACCCATCCGATGGGGAGGAAATGCCGGTTGAAGAGAGCGGCAACATGATCTTCCTTACTTATGCCTACCAAGCGGCCACCGGCAAAATCGACCTGGCTACCGCATACTCGACCCAGCTGAGGCAGTATGCGGACTATTTGTACCAGAACGGACTTTATCCCGCGTCACAGCTGTCCCTGAACGATGCGCTGGGTGAATTGGCCAATCAAACCAATCTCGCGGTCAAAGCTGCCGTGGGTCTGGCCACTTATGGCGCGCTATCCGGCCAAAGTAACTACACCACTGCTGGCAAAGCTTTCGCAGACAAGATTTGGACTGATCGACTAGGTACCGATGCCAATGGTTCTCACTTCATGATTCAGTACGGAATTAACCCTTGGTTTCTCGTTTACAATCATTACCCCGATCTTCTGTTCGGCTTGAACGCTTTCCCAGAGGAGGCCTACAATGCGACTGCTGAATTCTACCCGACGGTGCGGAGTGCAGCTGGTGTGCCCTTGGACGGCTCGATTGGCTGGGGCCAGACGAATTGGCAGTCATTCGTCGCTGCCACCGTCAGCAGAGATACTCGGGAGATTCTACTAAGCGACTTGCACACATATGTTTCAAATGGCCTGAATTCGGCACCTTTTTGTGACCGATATTGGGTCGAGGATAGCGGTAGCTATGTGGCTGGCCAGGAGTACTCATTCCGCGCGAGGCCCACGCTGGGTAGTCACTTTGCGCTAGCGGCGCTGTCTAATGTTAATACTTGGTCTTCTTGAGCTGCACACTGAGATGGTGTGGAGTGTTCGGGATGAACAAGACTGCGAAGAAGTCAGTCCGGAATGCTCACTGGGAGTTGGGACTACACTGAGGCCTATTGACAGGCCCTTGGCCAGCATTGTTGTCGCATTGCATTCTCTTGGTGTCCATATTTTGGAACGGCTTCAGCTCCATATTTGAAACCACCAACTGTATATATGCATTTCCACAGTAGAGTACTATTGCCTAATACTCGACATATAAATCAGGCACTAAGGTTACCACGTTGGTTTCTGCAGTGTATCTCACTTCAAATTTACCTAGCCTGAATTCTGCCACCCTTTCTGCTACTCTTGTTTCTAATTCAGTAATACCCTTTCTATTAGATGCGGGGTTCTTGACTCTCTTTGGTACTGGAATTTATTCTTTCCCCTACCCCTCATCTCGGGATATGGTCTAGCTTTGGTTGTATGAGCGGCAGAAGTAGGCTAAAAACCGCCAGCTTGCGTATTTCATCTTGGCAAGAGGCCACAAAGAGCTTAGCGAGATGGTGGAAACATCCTTAATTAACCTTCTCTGGGCAGAGCTTTGCGTGAAATCGGGATGTGGGGCCTCCCCCACGGTTGATGAAGTGGTCCGCAGGAGCTCCCCTGTTACTGACCTAAGCTTGTCAATCTGAATCTCGTCAAGCCGATGTTAGTCGTAAATTCGATGCTTTCAGGACTCATTTCGCAGAAGTCTCTCCACTTTGGTCCCGATAATGGTCATACCCCAGTCGATCACTGTGCGGAGAGACGTTCCCCATGGGGAATGGAGCTTGCGCGTCCATCACAGCTCTACTTCAACTAGCGGCATCAAGAACGAGTATTTAAGAGGTACGTACATTGCCACAATGATTTTGAGTCACAGACACAGATTGAAGAGTCATCTGAGGGAAAATTTGGGACAATGTTTTCACAATCACTCCTTCTGCTGTTCCCCGCGCTTGCGCTGGCGTCGATTACCATTGAAGATCCCTCGGATGTGATCGAGCCCAAGTGGTGGACAAAGGACAATGCACTCCTCGCAGATTATAATATTGCGATGGTCAGCACCCAGCCATCGGACAGTAAGTAATTTCCATTACCATCCTTGGGAATCCAAGGGGAATTCCTTTCTGACTCAATATACAGTCAAGGCAACCCACAAGTATGAAAAAACTAGCGCCACGGTCGACCACGTTACCTGGTCTGCTACAACCAACGACACCAGTGTTCTGCTTGTCGCCAATGATGCCGAGTTCAATGGCTCGTACATGAATATCAAGAAGAGTGGATACTCGACCAACCTGAACACGGCCAGTTTCTGGGGATTCAACGCTGCAATCAATGTGGTCAGTGTTGAGCTTGCAAGTTTATTGAGACACGAACCCAAATCTAACAATCATCATCCATTTCTATAGGCGAATGCCTCCACTGCCTACTTCGACAATGTGAATGTCACCGTGCACAACGGAGCCGCTCAGTTCTACTCATACGGAACTGACACTGTGGTGCACGTCAACAACTCTTGGCTGTACTCCTCCGGACCTGTCAGCCACGGTCTTTATGCCTCTGGCAATGGCACCATCATTGGCCACAATATCCAGGTATACTCTGGCGGCTACCGCTCGTCTAGCTTCTCTGGTGACTCTCCTGGCGGGTACATTCATGTTTACGACAGCGTTGCCCACGCTGCTGGCATTGGTTCAGCCACCTTCTACACCCTAGGTCTGACCGATGCCCACAACGTGGTCAGCGTCTCCGAGAAAGGCCCCGTTGTCTTCTCTGATGGTGCCCAAGTCACCAACCTGACCAACTGCGATGCCACCGCCGGACTCCTGGGTGGAGTCGTGATTTTCAGCAGCTCCGTTCGGGTTAGTGGCGCCGAGCTGAACTTGGTCGACACCAAGTTTACCACCCGCGGCAAGACAGTGCCTGGTCTGTGGTTCGGCAACATAATTGCCAGCGCCACTTTGAACAACTTCCAGCTCACCACCGACTCTGGTATTCTCGTTGTAGCGAACTACTCCCAGGTTACTCAAGACTTTGACTACTACGCCGACTACGAGGATAACAGCAGCCTTTCCCCAGCCGAGGTGACTTTGACCGTCACCGAGTCCGATTTGGTGGGTGACTTGGTCGCCTACAACAAGAGCATCATCAGCTGGACTCTGAACGACTACAGTTCCTGGACTGGTTCTGCGTACTCGGGCTACGGAGAGGCCTACTTTGATGTTGCTCTAGACGAGACTAGCAACTGGACTCTGACTCGGGATACCACCGTGCAGAATTTCACAGATACTCTGACTAGTCTGTCCAACATTCACAGCAATGGTCACAATATCTACTACAACTCGACTCTCAACAGCTGGCTGGGCGGTAAGACGGTTCGTCTGTCTGGTGGTGGAGTGGCGAAGCCAATCTCCTCCACCAGCCGTGTTCAACGCGGTTTCACTGCTCGTCGCCGGCTGTAATTGAAATCCGTCGGTTTGTGGGGCTTCTTAAAGCCGAGTTGGACCGCCACAGGATATGGTCTGGGTAATGCGGAGAAGTAGTATACAGTGTACAGAACTTGGTAGCACTTGAGCTAGATGACTTAGCTATCACAATGAACCAACAATCTGTAATTACTGTCTGAATCTGCTTCTAAGACAAGACTTGATACTAAGAGTTAGCCCGCCGATATTGTTTGAAATCTAGACAAGTCACCATTTCTTGGTCACGGGTAGGTACCCAGTGCCACACGTGTGTGACGAATGCACGGGTTCATATGTGCCACGGACAAACGAGTGGCACACCCATAGCAGTCGAAACCACATCCATGGATATCCGTGTTCTTGGGTTGTTCGAGAATCAGCCGATATTGAATCACCACACCCCCGCCTTTTCATGGGTAGATTTCACCCGAGATTCTACCGAGGAGGCAGCCATGCTCGCCAGTTAGGGTTGTCTTTAGCCACGGAAATAACCTTATACAGCATGAATACGGATACGCCAGCCCCCGCAAAAATACATCAGTACCCAACTGGGGTCAGCATCTGGAGTCAATTAAATCATCCACTCTCATGCCGGGGTGTGGGCCAAGATGTCTTGGATAGCGGTTTTTAGGCTTTGCACTAGTCCGGGTTCCCCGCGAAGCTGAAGATGATTGCTCCTTGCCCCTTGAGTTGTTGGTCCCTTCGGTTTATATCCACCCCGAACGACCTCAGTGAGTGTTGTACTGACGATGATCAAGTTCCGTAGTCATCCGAAGTTACTGCCTGAAACTCGCAGCGTATGATCTTGGAAACGCTTGATCGACACGCCGACGCAGGACTATAGGCAGCCCCACAGAGGCAAGTCCTGTGCGGAGAGAAAAATGGAGATGTTCCACACCCCACAAGGGAGAAAGGGTTTTGCTCGGTGTGAGACAGCCCGAATTGAAATTATGATGCCAATCCGGACGACCCGATGCAGTTCGGTAATTCCGAATCCATCGGTATAAATGTTTGAAGCGGGCTGTTACACCAGAGAGTGCCAACCTGGGTTCACGCAGTTTGGTAGTTTTCCGAGATGCGGACCCCTGCTATCTCCCTCTTGAGCCTGCTGCTGCTGTGGCAGCCGGCCCATGCAGATACCAATGACCAGACCTCGGCAAAGGTAGATCGAGGCACCTTCGATAAACCCGCCGCCCGGCTTCGTCCGCGTTTCCGATATTGGCTACCCGATGCTGGGGTCGATGTTCAGACGGTACAGGATAATATCAGATCTGCTGGTGCGATTGGAGCTGGTGGAGTGGAATTCCTCCCATTCTACAACTATGGTGGCGAGTTGACTCCAGCACCAGCGGGGTCAAATTGGACAAGAGATGGCTTTGGAACGCCCTCCTTCCACAAGATGTTTCTGGGCGCACTGGAAGCCCATAAAGAAGCCGGTATGGTGATGGATTTTCCTCTTGGGCCAAATCAGGGCCAGGGTGTGCCGGCAGATTACGGCGATGAAGGGTTGCAATGGGACTTGGTGTGTACATTCTGTGTCGATGGTCATTGCTTGGAGGGGACACTAAGCGAGGTTTTTCCAGGCACCTTTCTCTGTGGTCGTTGAGAACGGCACATTCGATGGCCAGATCCCAGGATGGGGGGCGGGTGAGCTGGTCGCCTTGGTCTCTGCCGAAGTACTGTCCACCAAAAACATCAGCCTGGGAACTAGTGATTCATCTTTCTTGGGATCCAGTCAAACCTCATACCTTTCCTTAGTGCTAAAGAACGGGACGCTGGTTGACCAGGCGCAGAAAGTGTCTTCGACAGGACATGCTTCACTCAAACTCCCCGCTGGATCCTCATATCGTCTGTTTGCGTTCTACCAGTCCCTCACGCACGAGAAGAACCTGGAATACAGCAGTGGTACCGGCGAGACTATTTGGGACAATGGCTCATACGTGGTGGATCATTATAGTCCACGGGGTGCACAGGTGGTAGCCAAATTCTGGGAGAAGTATATTCTGCGTGATGGAGTCAAGCAAATCTTGATGGAGGTTGGCAACTACGGTAAGGCAGCATCCCGCTCATGCTAAGCTGTGTCTGTACTGAACAATCCCTTTAGGATGGGAGGATAGCGTTGAGATTAGGTCGAACACTTCATGGACCCCCTCGCTTCCACAGGTCTTCCAATCCAAATATGGCTACGACTTAAAGCCATTCTTGCCGTTGATGACGTTCAGAGCCAACAACATCAATATCCAAAGCGGCAGCCCCGGCGAATATTACTGCGTCCTCGACACTCCCGACCAAGGCCTTGGCTACTACAATGACTTCCGGGGTGCACTTGTGACTGCATACCGCAGCTACCTGGAAGCATTGACCAGTTGGGTCAACGAAGAGCTCAACTTGCAAATGTCAGCGCAGGTGTCATACAACTTGCCAATGGATATGGAAGCCAACATTCCTTTCGTAAATGCCCCTGAGTGTGAAAGCCTTCAGTTTGACAGCAATATCGATGGATACAGGCAGTTCACTGGTCCCGCCAACTTGGCCGGAAAGCGTGTTATCTCCAACGAGATGGGCGCTGTCGTGATGAAGGCATACAATCTACCACACAGCGAGCTGCTGGGCTTTATCAACCGAGCTGTAGTGGGTGGTGTCAATCAGGTGGTTCTCCATGGACAGTCGTATACCGGTGACTACTACGGCACCACCTGGCCTGGCTACACTGCCTTCGCTTACCTTTTCTCCGAACTTTACTCTGACAAGCAGCCCTCGTGGAATCACGGCTTTGGAGACGTCTTGAACTACACGGCTCGCGTCCAGTACCTTCAGCAATCAGGTGTACCACGCACCGACGTTGTCATCTACAACAAGGTCTCTGGTACTGATCCCAGCTTCCCGACTCTCTACTCGTCGGAAGACTTGATTAAAGCTGGTTATACCTACACATACCTCTCTCCTGATAACTTCGCCCTGCCCCAGGCCAAGGTGGAGGGCAACACCCTTGGTCCGGATGGTCCTGCGTACCGGGCTATGGTCATCACCAGCAACAGCAACCTCACGTTGGATGGCGTGCATTACATTCAGAAGTACGCCCGTGCAGGACTGCCAGTAATCATCAGTGGAGGCGACCCTGGCGTTTATGCAACCCATGACGGCAGTGATACGGCCGCCGTCAAACAGGCTGTTCAAGCATTGAAACAGTCCCGCAATGTCTATAGCGTATCAACTGGAAAAGTGGCTTCCAAGCTTCAGGACCTCGGTATCCAGCCACGAGTTTCCCTGCAAACCGACGGAACATGGTACACGACTTGGAGGGAAGACGCGCAAAATGGCATGGACCACGCTTTTGTTTTCAACTATGCCAATGCCTCGACTGGTACTATTTCGATTGCTAGCAGCAAGGCTCCTTTTTTCTTGGACCCATGGACAGGCCAAACTAAGCCCGTACTCGAGTATACTCGCCATGGAAATCAGGTTGACATCCCACTCACCTTGGCCGCCAATCAGACAGTCGTGATCGGCTTCATCGACGGTGACTCTAGCCCCGCGCAGCACGCCATCCAGCTGCCCTCGTCAGTAGTCGGCTATGGCTATTCGAAGGAGTCCGGCTTGGTACTGCACATGTCTGCCAGCAAGGACAATCGGGCTCTGATCCTATCCAACGGCAAAAGCGTTACCCTCGCTGGTAAGGATGTCCCCGTGGCTTCCAACTTGTCCAGCTGGACCCTCGTGGCCGAACACTGGGAGGCACCCTCCAACCTCTCTGACGCCGCCACGGTCGCTGTTAAGCACAACACAACCCACCAGCTTAGCTCTCTAGTTTCGTGGACGGAAATCGAGGCCCTGAGAAACGTATCCGGCTTGGGATACTACTCGACAAGCATCAGCTGGCCTCCAGCTGGTACTGGCGCTGCGGATGGGGCCTATCTCACCCTACCGGCCATTCACCACGCTGCGCGAGTGTTGGTCAACGGGCAGAAAGTTCCTCCAATTGACTTTGCTGCCCCACGGGTGGACCTGGGTCCATATTTGAAAAAGGGCTCTAACGAGATCACTGTCATCGTTCCAACCACTATGTGGAATTATATTCGCAGCATTGGGAGTGAGCTTGAAAGCGCGGGTGTCCCGCTGCAGGGTCTCATGTCGGAGGTTGGATATCCAACTCTTCCCCCTGTCACTGAGAATGGCCTGGTTGGTACTGTAACGCTGGTGCCTTACGCCAGTGTGCATTTGGAGTAGATGCTTGTGCATGATAGCCTCGGGATTTTTCGAAGGGAAAAAAGATGAGAATTCGATCGATTGTACGGAGGTGACGGTGAAAAGACCACGATTGTGCGTGGCTTTTGGAGGGAAAATCGTGGTCTTTTCACCTGGCGATCCTGGCACCACGGCGTTAGCCAAATTAGGCCTAGCGTAACTTCTTTGGCACATGGACCTACACAACGCCTGCCCAAGCGCGTAAATCAGACGGCAAAGGTATAAATGAACCTTGAATTATCTTCTAAACAATATCCTCACGTCTTTTTTTCTAGATACAGTTAGCTCATGCCGGTCGCAAGGCGAGCAGTATACCGGGGAATTGTTACAGACACCACAAGGTTTGTTAACGTAGTTCCCACATGACCGAGTCACCCACTTGAGCGGGTCACCCCATCTAAAATCGCGTCTTCCTACCTACTTACCAACTTCAACCACCCACCATGCCACCAATCCGCTCTGAATCTTCTCAGAAATTGGCCAACCAGGAGGGCAAGATTTTATTAGCCCTTTCTGATATCAAAGATGGCCGTATCAAATCTCTTCGCGCGGCAGCGAAGCTATACGATATACCCTCCTCTACGCTACAAGCACGCGCTAACGGTTGAATCGCACGCGTCGATAAGCGCCCAAATCGCTATAAATTGACTCAGTTTGAAGAAGATTCGCTTGTTGAATAGATAATTTCTATGGATGCACGTCGAGTAGCGCCTAGGGTAGCTAATCTAGGAGAGATGGCTAATATCCTACTGGCTACGCGCGGTAGCCGCCCTACGCCT
>JAXQJV010000032.1:0-49760 GCA_037042255.1 Penicillium sp. PG106-07D | reverse complement strand
GCGATGAGCACAAGGAGGTGGAAAGAGGAAGAAAGGGAAAATTTCGGCGGCGAGTTTTAGCGTCGGGACTCGGCGAGTCTGTAACTATGCAGTCGATGCCGAACCCCAACATAAGGAACTTGCGATGATGATGGAGTATTTGGTTATTCTCGATGTAATCGGATAATATTTGGATGGAATTTGTGGTTATTTGTTAGACCTTCAAATTCCACTCTCGAGCCTTTGAGGTGGTTGTCAGAAATAATGGGCGAATGTTTGTATTCCTCATGGTATGCCCAGTCAACAAGGAATAGAAGTACAAGCCAAGAGACCTCTCATTCCAAGAAAGTGAGGGAAATGTAGTATCTGACTCTATCTAGAATATTTCGAAGTGAGCAATACTCTTAAAAGAGCAATTAGCGAAGCCTTTCTACTACTCGGCATCACACCTACACGCCTAGGCACCTCACGCCGGAGAGTCACATGTCCTCCCCCGATCATCCCCGCAGATCATCTTGTTTGGACCGAGACGAACCTCTCTTTCTTGGAGCTCGCTTAACTTCGCCAGGCCATATATAAGATAATGCCCACTTACCAGCCTCATGAGCTGACTGCGCACCCCATGACGTCGTCATAATTGGATGGCAGCTCTCGGTATGTTCTTCCCACCCTGACCCCAACGTATGCTAGTCTCTAGTCTCCTCCTCGTGCTCGTGCTCATGCTTGACCAGAAGATCTTCCGTGGATGTCCATGGCACCCGCTTCGCAGCCGCAGGATGGCCAGGCCGACTCCTCCCAACCCCCAACGATCGCGGCCTTCTCTCCCTCCACGATCGCGGGCTCGGCCTTGACCTCGCGGCAGCGTTCTAGTGTGATCGTCCATCGCAAATCACCCCTGCTGGTGGCAACGCCGCCAGCCATCACCAGGGCCCTCGCATACTCGCATCCGTTCCTTCTCCCGCTGAACAAGTTGGTCGGTCTCCTCACATGGACAACGGGGGATCCATGGCAGAGCTTCTTGCTCGTGGCCACGTTTTGGACGGTGGTGCTATACAGTGATGTGATCATTCTCTGGGCTGGTCCGATACTTGTCGTGGTTGGTTTGATTCTCGGCATGTATGGCCGTCGTTATTCGCCTCTCTCATCCACGACGTCAACGGGGGAGAAGCATCTCCGGAATGCTTCAGCGGACACCACCCGTCACCAGAAGAGCTTGGATGATATTGTGGAGACCTTGCGCACTTTTACAACGCGGTGCCATATTCTTCTAGAACCTTTGCTCGATTTGACCGATTTCCTGTCCACTCAGCGTACACCTACATCAGCGACAACACGTCCCGCTCTGATAGCCCTTTTTATCCGCATCCTCTTGGTGACCCCCGTGTGGATCATTTTGACTCTCCCTCCATTCTACATAATCACTACCCGGCGCGTCGTCATGTGCGTCGGAACTATCATCCTCACCTACCACTCGAGGCCAGCTCGCGTCTCACGCGTGATCCTATGGCGCTCGCGAGCGGTGCGCCGACTCGTTTCGATGATCACGGGTCTGTCAGTAGCGGACGGTCCGAACCCCAGCCAGAAGTCTGCGGCCCAAGGCCAAGGAATGGGCATAAATATCGCAACCCGGCGACGGGGAAACGCATCCGGCGTGCGGTTTACGTTCGTTGTGTACGAGAATCAACGCCGGTGGCTCGGTATTGGCTGGACATATTCGCTGTTCCCAGCCGAGCGGGGCCCGTGGACAGACGAGCACCTCAACTCTGTTCCGTCCAAGGATAAGTTTGAGTTGCCCGACGTGCAAACTGGGGACGCCAAATGGCGCTGGGTTGAAGGCAGTGAGTGGCGTATCGACGGGGCTGATAACTCCGGCAATGGGAAATCCGATTCCAAGGGCTCGAGTGAAGGATGGATCTACTATGACAACAAGGTATGCTCTACTGTAGGATTCAACCCCCAGTACTGAAGTTAACTAGTTCCAGTGGAACGATGGCCGTCGAGGACAGGACGGCTGGGACCGGTACACCCGCCGACGCAAGTGGTACCGCGATGCCGAGCTGGTCGACGATCAAGACGGCAGTTCAGCAGCCGTTTCCAACCTCACGCAAGGCCTAGAAGGAGAAAAAGATCAGGAAAAGAACAAAAAAGACTCCGACCCTGAGACAAACACCCTGTCTCCCCATGAGCCCCTGAAAACACGCCGGCGGCGCTGGTTCGGTAGCAAAGATGGCATCAAAGACAAAGATCGCGCCAGCAGTGGTAGCTCCCCCAGCGACGCAGGACGCACCACCGGCGCTAGTTTTGCCGACGCATCCAGCTCAACAAGTGGTCGAGGCACGCCCGCACGACCCATCACGATTCAGCATTCGCGCAAGCCATCGCAGTATAGTGTTCGGGAAGGAAGTATAGCGACGAGTGAAAGTGCGAGTACGCGTGAGAAGGACTTGGCTAATTCTCATGATCGTCACGATAAGTGGAGTACTCAGGCTGCTGGGGGGACGGAGCGAGCGGAGAGGGAAATGGGATTAAGTGACGAGGTGCAAATGGCTTTGAGTTGACAATGACTGTTATGCGAGTTCGCTGTTCCAACATACCCTTCTTTCGGTGTATTTCAGTTTCCTTGCCTTTTCTCATAATTCGGGATGTATAACTCTCTTTTTAAGCGGGGCTACTCGATGGCTAAATACCCCAGGGAGGCGCAGGTAGCTACGGTTGTTTGGACGTATCTCGTTGCTTTGTGATCGGGTATAACACAAGTAATCTACAAGTACAGGAAATTCATAACCTTTGTGCAACCCTTATAAATCTGCTAGGCAAGAGTCAACTCCCACTGCAGCTCCTCGAGCACATCCATCCAATGCACTCTCTGCGCCGGCATCTGGGCAACGGCATCCTGTCTCGCCCACAGTAACCGCAGAACATCCCTAGCACGCAGAGTATTCCCGATACCAAAGTTCTCCTGCAATTTACCAAGCGACTCGAGGACGATATTCCTATGTTCGAAAACGTCACTCTCCGCACCGGCAATGAAGAGCGGGAACGTCAGCGCTGAGTACTCGCAGTGGTCATCTAGCGGGAAAGACAGGATGCGAGAGAGGAGGCGGTCAATGGCGATGTGTTTGGGTGTAGTGATGAGAGCAGACCATTCCGTGAGGGGAGTTGGTGATTGAGAGGTGGTGTGGTAGGGAGGAGGAGTATCCCTGCTCATATGTTGAAGGATGGAGTGTAGGTAGACGAAGCCTGCATCGCGGAAGCATTCTGCGACGAGCTGGAGGCGGATGAGGGTGGATTGGGTGAGGTCTTGGGGGATGTTTAAGCGGGATGAGGAGGGGGTCCAGGTGAGGAGGGAGTGGTTTCTGTGTTTTGTTAGTACAAAGCTGTATGGAAATGGATCTGAGAAAATTGGGGCGACGTACATTGATGCGATCGCGAGGCGTAGTGAGATGTCATCGTCTTTGAGGGATGGTAGCTCTGCGACACATGCGCATAATTTGAGGATATCTTCTGTGAAACCCAGGTATATACTGAGCCTTGGAGTTCCCATGTCACTATCAGCGAGGACAAGGCTGCCGAGGATCTTTTTCCGGTTACTAATTTGACCCATGCTATATGCATATACATATCTGCGGACTCGTCAGCATGAACCAGAACAGCCTAGATGCAAGTCACGTACAATCCTCGCAAAAACTGCGCTGCCTCGGAATCCATCGAACCCAACCCTCCCCGAGACGCAATCAGCTGATGCAGCGCAGTAAGATGGACAACCCATTGCTTCACACTGCCACGGACAACTTCATATTTACACATCATGCCCACAGCTAGCAAGGCATCATCGGGCAAGATCTGTGTCGCAGACTGCGCCATGACTGAACGTAGCCCCTTCAAAGTTCGGCCGTAAAAGTCAATTGCCGCAGTCTTTGCATCGAGGCTATCTGTCCGATTGGACAAATGCATTGCCGAAATTGCACATACTGCCTTCATCAAGAGAGGAGAGGACATTGCGCGAGGAATGAGGAATGATCGGAGGGGATTGTGCTCGCTCTCGAGATTTGCAAGACGCTGAGACGCCATGGCCTCGTGGTATTGCAAATAGTGGGCCTCATGATCGGAGAGATGGCTCAAGAAGCCCTGAGGTTTGGGGATCAGAGAAAGACAGTCCTGTTCGCTTGAACGTTGCTCTTGACTGGATTCCTCTACGTCAAGATCAATGACACGGTATTGTGGCGAAGATGGAACAGACCAGCCGGGCGTGGCCGGCTGGGATGATAGTTGCGAAGATTGCCATAAATCACTTGACAATGGGGATGGGGATGGCGATGCTGGTTGCGATGGTGATGAAGAATTAAGTCGCCGCCTCTTCGGGCCCTTGGTCGACTTGAAGACTGGGGCTGATGGGTCAAGCGGTGTCACCCATAGATCGTCATACCCCTCACAGACTCGGCCAAGCTTCAGACAATTGTTACAGCTAGATTTGTCAGTATAATAATCTCCTTCTGGAGGGGCTTATCGGCGGGCTACCCACCTTGGGGTTGCTCTGTCGCAGCCTCCTTTGCGCCGAGATTTACAGGTGATGCATCCACCGCGAGTCCAAGGCGTGCCGGACCGTCGGCTTCGGACCTTTTGCTGTCCAGGAACTGCGTTGGAGGCCATGATGTGTCCTAGTATTCAAGATTGTTTCCCCGCGATTGATAGCAAATCAGAGCGAACTATTCCCAATCAGGGAAAATTTGCGCGCTGCTTCACGTGACTTGCGGCCTGCATCGGTTCACAACGGCAACGGGGTGTATGTTACTCCTGGTTGTGTTAAATGTTACTGGCGAGACCACGGTGTGTATAGTCAAGATTCAAAAAGATCAATAAAGAATAATACCTCATATTCTGATAACTTTCCTTTTGCAATACCCAATCTATTTGTCCCACTTTGTTTGGGCATTTCTCAAAATTTTCAAACGAGCTGGGTATGGATGAAATCCATACAAGAGGAAGTCTCTACGAATTGTTGATATTGGCCATGAGGCTGTATCACAGTTTTGTATTGATAGAACTGGCTCTTTCTGAGATGGCTTGCTGACCTCATTTCTTCGTAAATGGCAGCCGTCACTCTTTAGAATCTGTAAGGCTCTAACACGAGATGTACTAACTTTCTTCTGGTGAACCTTGCCGAATAAGGCATACCCAACGGCACATCACCATCGGAGCGTCAGCACACATTTCATCAAGAAGAGCTCTTACCGCAAGCGCATGATCATTGGGTTCCTTACACAGTGGGGAGCAGAGTTTGGTGGTCCTCGTATTATCGTAAGTAAATAATAAGTTGCTGGCTTTATGGGACTTGGCTCACATCGAACCAGAACAACTATGCTGTTCTTTTATACACTAACCTTCGTATGAAGGACGGTATGCCTTTGCTGCTGAGAGCTATATGGTTAACAAGGCTGGTAAGACTGATTTAGGCCAACCAACTGGTTTCCACGACTGATTCAAAAACAGGTCTGATCTACAACTCCCTGGGTGCATGGCTTTATGACAAGGTCAACTCTCGTCGAGGCATGTATATGACTGGTTTTGTCGGGATTATCATTACCACGTCGTGCCTTGCTGCCATGACCACCGAGTTTGCCGGCACGACCACCCAACAGGGTTGGAAAATGCCTTTGGTATCCTCTTCATTTATCTTTACTTGGCGTTCAAGGGTGAGTCTGTTGTGATATATCTGCTCAAAACGTGGACTGACCTCAGCAAAGAACATTTTGTGACACGACGATGTATCTCTACGTTTCAGAGATTTCCTCCACCGAGATCCGTCCAATTGGCATGGGATTATCGCTGTTTGGCCAATTTGCTGGCGAGTTTCCCCCTAACCTTCTCTCCTCGACTTGACTGACCAGGGACAGCTACTCTTATCCTCCCCGAGACTGCCCCGCTGGGCTTCAATGCTGGTTGGAAGTACTACCTGCTCATTATTTGCTGGTGGTAGTCTTTATTCCAGGTAGGGTTGAATTACACAGATCGACCCTTGAATACTTACTGACAGTGCATTCCAGTGATCTACTTGATCCTCCCACAGGTTGCTCGTTTGACCCTGGAGGAAATTGCCCAGAACTTTGGCGAGGAAGTTTCTGTTCACATCGCCGATGCGACTGATGAAGAGAAGGCTCGGCTTGATGAGAAGCTTGCTCGCTCTAGTGACGCTATGCTGGAGCCCTCGGAGAGCCCAAGCTCACCTGCTGTCGGAGAGAAAGTCGCAGCGGCTGTTCCGGTCCCTGAAGCTGAGAGAAATCACTAAACCAAGAAGATTGGAACTATTGAAATGTTTTCAAATACAATCTGGGTATCTGATGGCAATATCGGGGCTCTCAAATGGTTTGGCATGATCGAAGTCACTCTTTATAGATGCAAAGCCATCGTGCCGTCTTTCTATGTGGAAATGCTTATTGACAAGTTGACAGCCCGCTTTCCCTAACGAGGGTATAGAATGGATGTCGCCTAGTGAGGAGTTCTGTCTTTGCTTATTATTGAGTGATGGGCTGAAAAAGTCAACAATATTAGAAGCCAAGAATAACAAGTAGAAAACCTGAAGTGGGATTCATCGTTTCCGAGTCAGGGTATGTTGATCACCCCGAGATATCTGCCTGACTACGCTGACAGATATGGTACACAGAAAATGTGCCGTGGCTGTGGTCATGATGTGCGTCGCACATCCAGGGTCTTGCTTCGAGCAAATGCGCGGTTATTCGCCCAACTCGACTGCGGAAGATCCGTTCTCCTCGAGCAAAAGACCGAGTACAACAGCAGCCAAAGTATGGCATAGACAGCACGGACGAAGAACGTTCCACAAGACCGCTCTAGATTAAGCCGAGGACACGAGTAACGAATCCATACCTTCAGTACACCCTAAGCACATGTTGTTCTGTTCATGAGATAAATTCTTCTATGAAAATTCCGTAACGGTCATATCCTATTGAATACAAGGAAAGACATGACATAAGGATCTAAACCCAGCCAGATACATGGGGGCCGCCGCCGGGGCATAAGCATGTACCACGTATGAGGATAAATTCGGATCAACCAGCATGGATGACAACAATTCATTCGTACCCCCTTTCCGTCCTTCTTCAATGCTTTTTTCGTCGATCTATTCACTTCGCTTCGTACTCGTAACATACGTGTCCCGGTCAAGAGTTGTGTTCGCAGCCACGGGGACTGCGAAATCCATCAAGGTCCACCCTATCGTCTTGATCGTCTTATATTTCCCAGGAGTTGATAAGATCCCGTGGGTTGGGAACAAAGCTCAAAGGGAAAGTAAGGTAAGACCAGTCGGATCAAGCATTTACAAATCCTTCTTGATGATGTGGGCCTTAGGGAGGGTGCCGTTGGCTCGCGCAATGGCAGCCTCACGGGCACCGGTAAGGCCGAACTGGGACTTGATGCCCTCAATACGGTGGGTGGAGTTGATGTTCTTGACGAGGGTGAGCTGCCAGCAGGTGGCACCACCCTGGCGGGACGTGATGGTAGAGGAAGCAAGGAAGTACTCCCAGATCTATGGAACAAAGTCAGTAACTAGCAGACGTAGCTGGTATCATGTTCAGAAGTCAACTTACGCGGAACCACCGCTTGCCGTACTTGGCCTCGACCTTGTCCTTGTTGCCCATCCAGTTCCGGTACCAGCGCCAGAGGGTGGCAGAGTAGTGAACACCGATGGTGTCAACGGCCTTGATCTCGAAGCCGGCACCCTCCAGGCGGTCAACGACGAAGCCGAGAGGAGTAGAGGCATCAGCACCGGGGAAGATGTACTTGTTCATGAAAAGACCCCAGATGAGATCCTCATACTGCCAAGACTTGCGGAGACCAGCAATCTGCAGGAAGAAGACGCCATCGTCATCGAGCATGTCGTAGACCTGGGATAGGAAAGAGGAGAAGTGGCGGACACCGACGTGCTCGGCCATCTCCAGGCAGGTAATTTTCTGGTAGCCACCCTCAACGCGGGGAGCATCACGGTAATCGGCGCAGACGATACGGCTCTGAGACTCCTCAATGCCAGCCTTACGGAGACCGTTGTTACCCCAGGCAGTCTGGTTACGTCCAAGAGTGATACCAGTGACGTGAGCACCGTAGTGAGCGGACGCGTACTTGGCGAGAGTACCCCAGCCACAGCCAAGGTCGAGCATCTTGTCACCGGGCTGGATATCGATCTTCTCGCAAACCACAGCCAGCTTGTTGTCCTGCAGCTCTTCCAAGGTTTCCTCCTTGTTGATGTCGCTAATGATACCGGAAGTATAGATCATGCGGGGGCCAAGGAACCAAGCGTAGAAGTCATCACCTCGGTCGTAGTGGTCACGGACCTGCTCCTCGTCTGAAGATCTCTGAGTCAGTACATGATATTCCTACGAAGCGATTGAAGCCAAAGGACATACCCTGGGAACGAGTGTGCAGCAGCATCTCAGGGATGAAGCCAAACAGGAAGTGCTTGAAGAGACCCATGGTGAACTTGAAGTTGGCCCAGTCGTGGCGGTACTCAAGAGCCTCCAGCGCGTCGCCCTTGAAGTCAACCTCGCCGTTGAAGTACTTCTCGTAGAATACCTCCATAGGGATTTTGCTCTTGCCACGGTAGGTGGCACGGTCATGCTCACTGTGGAAGTGCAGGTAGTGCTCGACGGGGCGGCCGCAGTACTTGGCCTTCTCGGTCTTACGGGGAGAGATGGAGGAGGAGACGGTCCAGAAAGCCATGAGAACGGGGACGGTAGTGAAGATGGCGAAGAAGATGGTGGTGTAGAAGCCACCGCCCACCTGGCGAGCCAGGTACCAAGGCACCACGATAACCAGGAAGATCATCAAGCCATTGGAGAAGCTGTCGCTACCGGGCGAGTCGGCGGGAACGGGGGCATTCTTGATGGCCGGGTACTAGAGGCAATTGATTAGCTGCGTTGGCCTAGGAAGCATTTTGAGAGTCGGGAGGGGGGTAGCTTGGTGGGAGCTCGGGCGGGCCCTAGCTGCTACTACTTACGAGGGTGGTGGGAACACCGCAGTCGAAAGCGGGCTTGGTCTGCACAGGAGCTTCCGGAGTTTGGATGAACTCGAAGTCCTCGGTGGACTCCGGGTGGGGGGTCGTCATGGCGGCGAGGGTGAAGCAATTGAGAGGGATGGGAAGGTTGAAAAGGAGAAGGGAGTAAATAATATCGTGGCAGTTCCACGGGGGGGCGGTGAAGTGATGGGCGGTGCCTGGTAAAGTGTAAACTGTACTCTGTAAGTGGTACCTAACAAGCTAACGGGATAACGGTAATACCAGAGGGTGCCCTGTGCTCCGTGCGTTGGCTTTGGCTCCCTGCAGTCTGGTTTGGGTATGCTGGACTGCGGCCGAGGCGACGCGGCTTCGAAGGGTCTGGAACGGGGTAAACAGTACGGTTTACTCCAACAGTCTACTCGCGCACGATATTTTGGTACCATATGTTCTGATTGCAATGAATACCATCACTACCCACTACGAGAACCATTCTGTGAAATCCAGGGCTCAATATTAATCAACAATGCCTGTGTGCTTACCTGGCCTTGGCTGGGAGCGATCTTCACAAGGAGTGGGGATCCCTGAAACAGTGCGATCCGCGGTTGAAAAAAAGCTCCGACGCGGACATTCATTTCCATATGATACGCCAATAATAGTTCTCCTGATACAATCATACCAAACCCCCAAGTTCTCCAATTGCACCTCCAAATTGATGTCATGCCCAGCCAAGCCCAGCCGAAATAAAGGGTACACAACAGTTAATGAACACAATGAATCAATCCAGGACTCAACGGAGTGGACAATTCCAATGTAATAATATGACAGGGCAGTAGTTATGAGCCAAGCAGACTACAGAGTCAGCTGGAAGCTGTCAGCCTCTTCATCCTCTTCAAAGGTTGGCAGCTGTTCCTCCGGTTCCTGAGAGGTCTCGCCCGCACTGTCAAAGCAGCCAGCAGCCTTGCAACGGATCCACATCTCAGAGTCCAGCGGTGGCATGCCGTAGAGCTGCACGTAGGTTTCGGGTGACAGCAACGCCTCAGTGCTGGCCGCTTTCTGGGCTGCCGCAGTCTCGCGGATGGTTGATGAAACACTGCGACCCTTGGAGTATCCGACAGTCGTGTTCGACGTGACCGCGGAGGCAGTGTTGCGCATAGACGAGGGGTTCGCCGGAGCCCGGGTGATCTTCTGAGGCATCAGAGCAGACGCGGCAGACAAAATGCGGGACTTGGGGGCAGCAACGGGTCGGCCAGGTGCTGAGCTAGGTCTTGGTGCGGCAAGTGCTGCAGCGGCCTCACGGGATCGAAGGGTAGAGACTTGGCGGGTGGGACGTGTGCTGGTGGATGGAGCTTTGCGGTGGATAGATTGCAGGCGTGGTTTTGGGACCCTGGCTGTCACATCTTCTGTCTCCTCGCTGAAGCCCACGCTTTCCAATTGCTTCATGATCGTGTCGTTGATCATATTGTCGCACCTGACGGAGTCCTCCTGGAACTTGCGCTGTCTCTTGGTCAGGCCATCGCTCCCGACCTCATGCTTCCCATAGACACTCTCTAATCCGAGAGCACGGTTCTGCGGTTTGAATTGGGGGAATGTCGTGTCGTATGTGACATCATCGGGTTCATCCAGCAGAGCTAAGTGCTGTTAGCAAGCTTCCATTGATCGCATCTGTGAAACTATGAACCATACCTGTAGGCTTTGGCGGCATGTACTCAATGTCCGGGACATCATCATGAGCAGCCTCGGTATACACCTTGGTCTGGGCTTGCTGGGTCACGGGGGCCGCCTTCTTGATTCTCTGCACAGTCGAGGTTCTTCGATTGTTCGTCTTGTCGGGCTTTGATGTCCCTCCAAATGGGCCGGGGGTCTTGAATGCATTGGTCTTGAGGTTGGTGGTTTTATTTCCCAAGACAGCACGGTGTCTCGTCTCTACACAAGGCATCCATTAGTCCACCAGAGCTTCACGTATCTCAATTGAGGAAGCTTACGTACCTCCAGGCGTGACAAACGCGTTCAACGCGGGTTTTCCATTCTCCTGGCGGCTCTTGTTGCCCTTGATTGTGCCCTTTCCGAATGCGCGAGGATTGTTCTCATCGTTGAGCGGTACCGACTTGCCGGGAGTCTTCGGCGGTAATTTGTTGATGCCCTGGTTCAAGGGTTTCGCTGCGGCGACGGTCTGGTGAGTGTTTACCAGGTTCTCCTGGTCGCGAAGAGCCAGCATTGTGGCGACTCCAGGTGATCGTTGCGCATGCACTGATAGGGAGGATTTCTGGTGGTGGCAGACAAAACACGGTGGTGGTGGTGCACTCGTGAGGCGTCAAGGTCGTGGAGCTCGTATGATCCAAACGAGTCTAGAGTGTTGTCGAGGCGGTTGCCCGTGGAGACGTGACGATCGGAGCCCTGTAATTGGCTTTGAGGTCAGCGGGGCTGGTTGTGTACGGTACACGGCAGGTACCGTGGCAGAAAGTCACTAAGCAGTGGCAGGCACCCTAAATAAAGAACGCAGTCACCTGAAGAGTACACAAAAAGTACCCGATACTTTGCGGTCGGTGGCTGTAGTCACCGCTCGGCGGGTATTCAGTACACCGCCAGCAATCAATTCCTCCCCTTACTCCGTACCCAAACTCCAACCTCTCCCCCCCACGGCCTAACCCTCCCCTCCATCTGACTACTCCGGCTCGCTGAGCGAAAGCCTACTACTTTTCCTCATTCATACATATTCCCTTTCACACCTTTCCCATTTCACAAGTTTCTCACCATGGACAAGATCAAGGAGGTATGTCTGTCTGCACCCCTGTTTGGCGGGGTAGCTTGGACAAGCTGTCTCTTTTACCCTTGTGGCCTGCCCCTCGGCCTGCATACCACACCCATGCATTTCATCCCACTTCCATCTGCGCATCTGGCCCTATACCATGCTAACTGTGTTCT
Source organism: Penicillium sp. PG106-07D (assembly GCA_037042255.1). Taxonomy (NCBI): domain Eukaryota; kingdom Fungi; phylum Ascomycota; class Eurotiomycetes; order Eurotiales; family Aspergillaceae; genus Penicillium; species Penicillium sp. PG106-07D. The sequence goes on along the minus strand of JAXQJV010000032.1, from coordinate 37,858 downwards.
TTCCAGCGTATGAGCCAACTTCGCCTGGAGGCCGACGAGGCCCACGAGCAGGTGGAGGAGCTGAAGAACAAGGTCAAGACCTTGGAGCAGGAGAACCTGTCCAAGGAGCAGGAGATCACATCCCTCAACCACCGCAACCAGCTGCTTGAGGAGGAGGTTGAGAAGCTCGAGGCCTCCGTCAAGGATGCCAAGGATGCCGCCAACCAGAGTGCCCAGCACGACACCCAGAACGAGGCCCTTCAGCGGCGTGTGCAGCTCCTCGAGGAGGAGGCTGAGGAGAACGACAAGACCCTGCGGGAGACAAATGAGAAGTACGGCACATCAAATCATAAACAGTTTCATACGCTTCCACCGACAGATCTCGCTAACATATCTGAATTTACAGGCTCCGCCAAACCGACGTCAAGGCCGGCCACTACGAGCGGAAGGTGCAGGCCCTTGAGACGGAGCGCGACCAGTGGGAGGCCAAGTACGAGGAGATGGCCAAGAAGCACGCAGAGTTGCAGAAGGATCTGCATGAGCTCGAGGTCTCCATCAGCAACGTTTAAGCGTGCCGTGCCGACTCGGGATATTGGTGTAGGGTGTCCGGAGACGTTGGGGTTGGATGCAGGCTACTTCCCTTTCCTCCAACTGTCTGCTCTTTTCGTGTTGTAACCGTTTCTGCGTTACTTCCCCTACCACGCTGTTGGAGACCGCGTCCCCAATAGCACATATGCTGTTGAACTATGGTGCCCGTCTTTTCTTGCAAATTAATTACCGTTTTTCTGTGGCTGTTGGACTCATGAATCATAGATATGGTTGATCGCCAGGAATCCCAAAACTCCCGAGTAGTGTTGGGGGTATGACATGCGTATATATATTTCTCCCCTGTGCCCACTTCCATGAAATCTCAACACCTCATCATTTCTCCCTGCGTGCCTTGGCTTTCTTCGCCTTTGACAGGCGCTGCTTGGCCGCAGCAAGTTTGCGATCTTGCTTGCTCTCGTACCGGAACTGCTTCTTCTTCTTCTTGGGCTTCTCGCTTGTCGCTTTCCTCTTCTTGACGAGCTTGGCTTCTTCCTCTGCCTTCTTTGCTGCTTCTGCTGCTTTGGCCTTGCTCTCTTCCTCCGGATCTTCCCCTGTTATCGACTTGCGCAGACCCTCTCGAGAAGAATCCATCTCTTCCACTGTGACCGTAGTGTACTTGTCTTCGTCAATGTATTCCGCCTCGTAATCCACCGCTGGCGGTTCCTCAATGCCCTCCCATTCCTCGTCGCTCTCTTCGTCTGAACTGGAGTCGCCTTTCTCGCTTTTGTCTTCCTCCTGAAGAAGCTTCAGCTGTCGTCTGTGCTCTTCCATCGCTCGCTGAAACTCAGCTGCTCGCTCTTCGCGAAGCTAGACAAGGCAGAGAAGTTAGTACATGTCGTTGAGGGCTTGAACCTGAGATTTTCAATTGGTACCTTCTTACGATCCTGTCTCTTCTCTTCCTTTGCCCTCTTGATCGCAATCTCTTGCGCATGCTTGATGCGCTGCTGCTTTCGCTTCCGAAATCCAGTCAAGAATTCTTCACGGTCGGCTGCGTCAAAACTGACTTCTTCGACCTTGGTGGTCTTGCGACGTTTTGCGACTGGTCCCATGGTGTAATGTGATCAGAGAAAAAAAAAGTACAGGAAACGAGTTGACTGGAGGCGCAGTGCCTGATCGTGGGTTGCGGTTCTTGCCAACCAGGAAAAAAAGTTAAAGTCCACAGCTCAAACGCCGCGACGGGCCCGTACTCTGGGCGACCGCCTCCGAGATCAAGTCGGACCTCCCGTTGGCATCATCATCCTCCACCCACGCAACTCCTCCACGAAGCACAATGCATCTAAGCAGGTTTGGGCTGCTTGCCCTCGGGGCAGCTGCAGTCGATGCATTCCGTGATACTTCTCCATTCTTCCTCGCCTCAACCTCCGAGTAAGTGGCGTGAATCCCTGTCGAATCTATGGCCAGCTAACCAGCTCCTCCTGCATGTAGGGTCCTGGCGACCTCCGCGAATATCAAATCGAGCGCCTCCTTATTCAGTGATCTTTCGTCCGCTCTTGGAGCGTGTCCCTCAGAATACTATGTTGTCGTGAACCAGCCTGGAGTGCATAGCTCCGATTTCGCGACCCGCAAGTCAGCACCCCGCCTCGGCGCGAAGATGCTGGGCAAGGACAAGTCTATTCGATCGAAGATGAGCGTCAATGAAGTGGCCGGTCTTTTGGATGTGAAACAAATTAAGGAATTGCTGGAGGAGAAATGCAAGACGCAGACTACCGTCATTGGTGGCTCCTGTGAGTTGCTATGGTGGCCTAGTTTCAAGGTGGCGGGTATAGCTTGGAATCGAAGACTGACGACTATTCACAGCCGCATCATACCCCTCATACTTTGAGTCGGGCCCTCGAATTATTGATATCGAGTTCCCTATGCTCTCGCTGGGATCGGACCGTGCCGACCAGCTCTCGAACAATGGTACGTCAAGCTTGACCGGCGCCATGTCTTCCTCTAACAATAAATAGACGGCCTGATTGCCGATATCATTGATCGAATCCCGTCTTCCTCAAAGTATACTCTTCTCTATGTTACCTCACCGAGGGAGTTCCCCGAAATGGACCCCATCGTCTACGAGTCTGAGGACGCTTATCCTGAGCCTGTTCGCATGGAACTCAAGCGCGACTACTCCGCCCACTCCTCCTACTCTAGCGCCTCTGAGTCGGATCGCAACACATCTTTGTTTGACGAGTACCAGTTCTTTACTCCAGGTTTGTACTCGCCTCTTGTCAATTGCCCTCGCGACTTTCCAGGCTGACTCATTGGCAGGCATTTTCATGGGCCTCATGGCTTCTTTCATATGCTTGATTATCTTGTACATTGCTATCAGCGCTGTGAGCAGCCTTCAGGTTCCTTACGCTGCGTTTGAGAAGGATACATCCACTGCTGTGCAGAAGAAGCAGCAGTAGCTGGGGACGGGCACTGTTTGGATGGCAGGCGTTGAGTACAAGACCATACCTTGCTCGATGCATGTTACAATCGAGTTCATTTGCTTTCTTTCGGGACCTGGGGCGCTGTTTAATGCGTATTTTGTATGATACATTACACTGCGATTTTGTGGTAGAGTTCAAGCCATGATCATGTGACGCCCCCTCAAGGTCTCAGGCCTCAGGCCTAGGGTTCAGGCACTTAATTTAGCGCAGTAACCTGGCGCCGTTTGGCTTCATTCGTGTTCTCGCTTACACATTACGACCCTTTCCCCTCTCTGACCCTTCAGACGTTCGTTGCTTCCTGTTGGGAGATAGTCACTCGTTTTACCTGGCGATTTCAATGGTGTATTCTTGAGTCGGAATCTGTCTAAAGTGTGGAGCACCCCAGATTCTGTCAGGGGGACGGCTTCAGCCAGACATTCCTTGCGCTAGAAGAGATTGCACCTCAAGTCTCGACAACTGCCCACTTGGGACCGACTGTCAGGAGTGCGCCGATATCGAACTCACTAATTCCCTTGTCACTACACTTTCGCTCCTGATCAACAACCACCCCAGCTGACCCGCTGTGGAGAACCGCCAATTCGTCTGCACATTGACAGAGCGAGCGAGGAAACGACACAACGATGAGACTTTTACGGCGCAGGCTGGGCAGAGCCCAGCCGTCATTCTTCTTCCTATTCGTGCTACTTCTCGCTATTGCGGCTCGCGTGGCTGCGGAGCCAGCGAACGATCCGAAAACGACTTCTTCAACAACGGATGCCGCCAAGACCACCGCTGATCCCTCCTCCACCACTGATAGCACCTCTAGCGTGAGCACCACTTCCTCATCTTCCTCGTCTTCATCGACCTCGTCCACGGAGTCAACCTCCAGTTCGACTTCTTCCACTTCGACAAGCATGTCATCTACGTCGACGTCCTCCTCCTCCTCCTCCTCGTCGTCGTCGTCGTCGTCAACGTCCAGCAGCACATCAACGTCGTCCGTTTCCACAACAACGGACTCAACATCCTCTTCTTCAACCGCTACATCCGGCCCGGTCGTGACCGTCCCTCCTACTGCAAATGCGCCGTACATGCAAACAACGAATGTCCCCGAGGGCACAGTTTTTATCGCAGTCGGCGCCATCCTAGGGCTGATCGGGCTGGCAGTCCTGGCCTGGCGCGGCATGGTCGCATGGTCTGTGAACCGCTCCGTGCGGCGCGCAGCCCTAGCACAAACCTCGGACAAGAAGCGACTGGCGCGCCGGGGTGGAGGTCGAAAGCGCTCCCACGGTGTCTACGCCGCCGCACCGGGCAACGACGTATCCCTTGATAAGCTCGGCGCAGCCACCCGCGCAAGCTACAAGCCCTCGAAGCGAGGCCCCAGCACGAACAGCGGGTTGTTCTTTTCGCCCACGGCTGGCGGCGCTGGATCGCATCACAGTCTTAATAATACAGGTAACCGCGGCTCGAGCTACCTACCCGCTGGGTACTATGCTGCCGCTGGTACCTCCACGCCGGTGAGAGACGCGAGCGGTTCGCAGCCCAATATTTACTCTCCTACTGCTGGCCCTCTCTCGCCTACTGGATTTCATCCAGGCTCTTCCCCATCCCTGCCACCTGTTGGGAGCTATCCTGACTTGCCACATACACGGCACTCGCACCTTGGTGCTTCCACCAGCTCGCTGAATCTCAGCCAAGCGCCGCAGGGCCGTGCGCCAAGTGCATACCTGGAGGATCTCTTCGAGAGCCATACATCGCCCCGTCATTCGGACTCTGGTGTGGGTCGTCAGCCAGACTTTGGCCGGCGATGAGCTGCAGTCCCGAGGCAATAATGACAGGAGTGGCGTGTGTGGTTCGTTCTGATGGTGACTATTTTTGGTTTCTTTGTGCTATATTCCAAGCTATTGCTTTTTATTTCTGTCCATCGTCTGACGCGTTGGCGTTTTTGGGAGCCTTTGGTCTCTTGTGCATCCATGCATCTCGTATTTAATTCCATTCGGGTCTCGTTTCATGTTCATAAGAGCGAGCTGGGATCTCTGGCAATATAATTCTATCATCCATGAGTACTCTTGGACGTTTTTAATTAAAGAATATAATCTTAGAGCAAGTCAGAATACAAGCCAAAAGTATTCTACTACCCAGGTACATCTTTGTGCAGGTGAAAATCCGTGAGATCAAATTGACTAAGAGAGTAGAGCTCGATACCAAGACAAGAACCTTTAGACTCATGTGCATCCATGCGTTTCGTACCTAATTTCACAAGGTTCGGACCTCGTTCCATGTTCACAAGAGCGAGCTGTGGTCTTTGACAATAATTTCATTTATCATGAATCTCGAGTATGTACCAAATGTGTCAATCGAAGAATGTAACGCGTTAACGCGTCAGCGTACAAGTTAACCCATTCTATTGCCTACCTGGTACATCACTGCCTAGCTTACTTGCAAAATTTGAAGTATGCCGTTTCAATCTGTCCGTTGGAATTTGAGTAAGGGGCTATGGCTATGCATTTGCAAAATCTTCCACTTTTCCTTACAATCCTCGGCCTCTTTGGAATGTCATTCCGAAGGACCGACCAGACGAGACTCTCCAAGCCGAAAGTGAAGTCAAAACTTTGAATCACTTAGTGATGCATGGCGATATCTTTGTCCCTAAGGGCGGTGTTTTTTGTTGAACGAATGTAAAGATAGCCAGACGCTCAAGGTGGCCTCCGGGATTCTATCCCAGAATCCTAGAAGACAGTTGTCGCGGGTTACGTCGTGTAAGTGCGAAAGCAGCTTCGATCTGTCATGGCAGCGTCTATTCAGTGTGTCGACCAAAGCCTATGTGGACTTCGTCAGATGGACCAGAAGACCAGAGCTCGTTAGGCCTATGACAATGGAACTCGTGAAAGTAGTCGGATTCGTTAGGGTTGGAAAGTCCTTGAGACAAGTAGACGAGTTCGCACGGTTGCCAACACCCTGAAACGATTCAACGTGAGTTTTTGAAAGTGACAGACATTCTACTGTTAACTGAGCTAAAACAATATAGAACCTCAACCATAAGTACACTAATCATCAAATTCTATCCATGTATACTTCAAACTCATGACTGCGATGGCATATTCTCAAAGTGACCGCTTGGCTATCATTTGCCATCGTTGAGCCAAGGGTCTGTCAAAAGTTCCTTGCCAGTCTGTCTATCCTCAGATCCTCAGGCGGTGGTCCCAAGAGCCCAATAATATCTGCAAGATGTGCCCTAGTGGAGTAGCGTGGCATGCAAAAATCCTCGCCGTCGAACAAACAGTGTCCCTGAGAGAAATCCCAGGCCTGCAATGAATAATTCAGTATGCCCATATAACGCAGGGAGAGATTCGGACGGTGAAGGACCATCAGACTTACCATACATCCCACTTTCCAGATGTCAATGGGATAGCTTCAATCAACCCCGAGCAATACCTCTGGTGCTCGAAAGGCGTCTGGCTGGACCTTATGGTCGTGCATCTCCTGTCCAATTTACCGTTTTTTTTTTTGGCTCTCTCCAGCTCCGGGATTCATAGATTGTCGTTCCATTCACATGCTTCCGGCCCCGGGGGGGGGGGGGAAGAGGGTCCATTTGCTCGTCCTCCTCAAAGACCTGTAGAATGGAGTGGTCGAGAATATACATGAGAATATTGTCTCCCTTGGTATCTGTTTCCAAGAAAATTCTTAGCCGTGCCCAATAGTAAACCGAAAAAAACAAGTGTTAGCACCATTGAAAGTCCTCTTACCTGTATGGATGATCTTGCACTCTGTGTGTACATAGTCGAAGGCTGTGAGCACGTCCTTTAGAACAAATCTCAACAGTGCTGGCCGCATGCGATTATCGATTTTTCGATGCTGAATAGTGGACATGCTATGCCCCAAGGGCCTCAATCCAATAGCATGATAAGAACCTCCCTGCCGATCAAGGTCTATTAAATACCCAGCTCGAGCACATGGTAACGACCGGGATGATCCCGGCTTCCACTACTGAGCTTTTGGTACGTGAGTACTTCCTCTTCCGCTCTCGAATGGCATGTGTAGGCCTTCACTGCAACGTCGCAAGCCTCAATGTGTTATCTTTGTGTAGAAATTCTGGAAGAAAGGGAAGTGGTGAGTGGTGGCTTACTCGAGGGCCCGGGTGAGCCATACCGTAGATGAGACGCCGAAGCCAAGTTTGCCCAAAACTTTGAAGTTGTCCACCAAGGCATCCCCAGTATTGACTGGATAGTATTCTCCGTCCCAGAAGTGAGGGAAAGCCTCCTCCTCAAGACAATAGTCATCGGTACAATGAGCGGTGCCGGGGACGAGGCCGGAGATAACGGCTCATCCCCGGTTTCGCAAGAGGGAAGGGTTGGTTCCAAATCAGTCAAAGCTTCATGGTCGGGCAAGTTCGAAACTTCAACGATTTCGAAACCCTCAGCAAAATCTTTTGTCGACGATGGACTCTCGGGAGCAAGGACGGGGGACTGGGATGCTGGCGCTGATGCTGATGCATGACATCCCATAGTATGAGATTGCTCCACAAAAGCATTACACTACACATCAGACCACTTCGTGGTGAATAGTCGATTCCTTGAATCATATTGTACATGTCATTAAAACTTCTGACAAAGTTCTGACATCAGATGCCCAGCAAGGGGCCCGATGGAAGAATGAAAGTGAAGAAAGAAAAAGCTTGTGTACACAAAGCGCTAGAAACAACATGCATAACTCGCTCCGCCTCTTCGAAACTAAGACCAAGAACCTAGAGTTAGCCTCGAACCAAGCGAGCGAGCCCCAGTCCAAAAAACCATTCAGAGGCAACTAAAGGAACGCAAAGAAAGAAATCAGATACCGACCAATAGCATAGTGATTATTGATCAAACAATCAACAAGCGGGAGACAAGGACAGAATACAGGTGAGTGAGCTAACACCAAACAAAAGCAGACATCGGGGTCTCGTGTCTATAACTGTTCTAATGGTATGGGATGGGCCACCGAAGGTAAAGACCCGAAGATGATGTGGGAAACAGGGGGTTGCTTCCGGCGAGGGGTGTTCAAGAGGTATTGGCGTGTGGGTGTGGAATATTGTGCATATTACTCATTCCAACATGGCGGATTTGGAAGGAACCGTTTCAAGAAAGAGAGAAGAGTGCAAATAATCGATGGCTCCGCCACACGGAACGGCGTTGTAATCTCTGTTTAATCCGCGTCGAACTTGTGATTGAACTCGCCGAGCAAAACGTCGTCTGGGCCAGGGCCTTGGGTGTTCCGGACTGTTGTACAAGAACGAAATAGTCAGCAAATGGAAAATACAAGCCGGTGCCGTGGTGGTTGGAACATATCTGCCTGGCAGACGGCTCCCTGCAGAAGTGGTGGAACAAGTGGAACTTACTCCATTCGGCTTCAACCCGGAAAAACACCCACATCCAACGGCGGGCGACCTCGAGGAACATGAGCAGGAACAGGCCAGATTCGGTTTCAGGAAGCCATGTGAGACCCGGGACCACGCGCCAAAGCCATGAGAATCGGAGGACAAGATCCGCGATGATGACGTAGTGGTACAACCGGTCGGAAGAAAAGTTGCGGTGTCGTCGCAGACCATACGGGTGATCACGGTCCAGGCGATTGGGGGAGAAAAGCGTGAAATCCCAATCCTTCACGACATCCCACCAGAATGAGTAACCGGAGTTTATACAAGCGAAAATGAACCTGCGATGGATATCAGAAAGCGGCCTAGGTTTGCGATGCAGACGATTGACTTACAGAAGACGCATGATGGTCACCTCGCTGAAGCCGTGGAAGTCAAGCGGGTTATAATTGCGGAGCTTGGCAGTCAGGTAGATGACCGGGAACGCGGTGGAATACTTCAACGCGTTGGCCAAGTGCTGATTACCCTTGCTAATCTCCCGACGAGAACTTGTCCGCCGTGACCGCACGTATTCCGTCAAACATTGGCGCAATCGGATCGCGCTAGGAATGGCGATAATGACCGGCACAACAAAGTCCTTTCCGCACGAACGGTTTGGCTTGGAGGTCGCGGATAGCCCGTCGGTGAAGAACATGCAGAAACTGATATAGAGATCGGCCAATACCCGTGAATAACTCGTTAGGGCATCGGCCAACAGGATGTCGCCGAATTTGCCATCCTGCGACTCCGCGAGACCTCCGATAGCAACCCGTTTCAGTGTCAGAAGGAGGCGGATGCGGCCCGCCCGGGAGGCCCGGTTGAACGGCCAGATCAGGATCAATAGGAGAATGACAAAGACCGACTGCGGGATATAGTCGAAGCGACCGACCAGCTCAAACTGGCAACGTGTGACGATCCAGAAGACGATCAACCAGATGGTGAGTGGGATGGTGAAAATGGTGGCTAGTCGGTAAGCGGAGGTATGGTGTGGCCGTTGAGCGGATGATGGGTATCGAATAAGTGCAGGGACGTCCTAGAAGACGAGAAGTGGGTGTCAGTCTTGGGATCCGACACATCGTGCCGTTTTGAGGAGTTTTGGGTGTCGCGACGTACAATATTGGCCTTGGCCAGGAAGTGTAGGTTGATCGCCCATCCCCAAAACCCTGCCGTCGGGTTAGCCACTACGGTTCGGGCGAATATAGAGGCAAGACAAAGCGACAGGCGATGACATACCAGCAACCAAGAGGGTAGCCACCCGTAGGGGGAATGGGAAGGTCAACCCAAAGCCATCTATTTGCGGCTGTTGATCCGGCCCCATTATTCCATGGATCGATCGGGGAGAGGGGAAGAAGAAGGGCGGAGGGTGGAATGGAGGGGCAAGACGACGAGGCTAGACGTAAGAGACGCCCTGTGAGAAGAGAGAAAAGGAAGAAAAAGAATGACTAGGGGTGAGGATCTGGATTTTCTCTGGAGATGCGAGTATGTACGGAGTCGTCGATGGCGTTGCAACTTTTGGAGTGGCCGCTTTCAGGCCCCGTTAATAAGCACCGCCTACTGGGAAGAGTTGGACGTGTGGGCTCGGCAGTGGGGGGACGATGTGGACTGCCAGGGGTCTTTGGTGGTCCGTAGCGGTCTTGAGTGGTCTTTAAAGATCTGGATCTCCACTAGGACCTTTGGCGCTTCTTCTTTCGGACTGGTTCAAAACTCCAAATACGTTGAATGGATTAATTGGGTGAAAGGGGGGAGATTGAGACTCTCGAATGACCAGACGATGTAATAAGGTTTAAAGGGCAGCTGCAGAGAGCAGAATTCGCGATCATTCCCAACTTCCCAAGAGACAACTGAAGATCCTTGTGTGATCGACAGTCAGGGGCCGCTTTTCAAGCCGTTCATGCTATGCTCGTTCGCTCTCTTCATTTCTGTTGGAATCCACTATGGCATCATGGTGATCCCAGCACCCACTCACTTACGCAACGCCTAGCAGTAGTTAACATAATGCTCTTGATTGAAACATGGGCAAATTTGGCTATATACTGTAGATGTTACCAGTCTGAAGCCACAAAATTATCAAGTGCCGTCCCTCCATTGGCCGCTAGTGCTTGAAGGGTCGTCAATTTCATGGCATTTAAAGGCCATTAAGGGGAACTATGAAAGTATGCTAGCGTTATTTTTAGATTTTCACTCCATTACATAAGCAATACCGTGCCCCCGTGGTTAACTATGTAAACTTGAACGGTAGTTACTCTGAGCAGTCGTGTGTCATGTGATCTTCAATCGGTTGGTCTCGAGTCACCTGACCTCAGCCGAGGCAGTCCGGGGAATGAGCCGACGCATCGCACGCCGTGGGGAAAGCCATCTCGGGCCCATCCTTTACCGGGGATGCTCCCACTGCCCCCATACAGCATTCTCCCTACAAGCAACACTTGATTCTACCTCTGCTGTCCTCAATACCTGCCACCATGGCCGATGGTGACCCCCATCTGTCCATGACCACCCCCGACGCCCGAGTCGGCTCCCCGGCCTCACACTTCTATCCATTCGCAACATCCCCAGACATCATCCGCTCTCACGAGAAAGATGTCTTCCTCACCGGTGGGCTAGTCCAACAAGCCCAATCCATCGTCCGCGCCCTCCGCGGTGCCCGCTACACTCACGCCCACTCCGACGCCATCAAGCACCTTACCGAGCTCCTCTACTTCTCCCTCACCACCGCCATCGGTAACCGCACCCTCGGCGAAGAATATTGCGACCTCGTCCAGCTGGAAGATGACACCCTCCGCTTACCCGCCATCACCCGGCGAGTTGGCTACATCCTCAGCAGCATCCTAGTGCCGTGGTCGCTACAACGGTTGCTTCCCGCGTTGCGGCAGCGCGTGCGCAACAAGCTCGAGCGCAGCATCGCCAAGCAACAGCTCCGGGCTGCGCAGCAGGCTGGCCTGCTCAATTTCAATAAATCGCCTTCCGGTACGGCGAATAAGCAGCAGAAGCCGTTTTTCACGAAACTTCGTGTTCAACAGTATATCCTCGAACATCTCGACTCTATTACGTCCGTCTCGCCCATCTATGCGCTCAGCATTGCGACGTTCTACTTCACCGGATCGTATTATCATCTTTCTAAACGAATCTGGCGTCTGCGCTACGTGTTCACCAAGAAGATTGAGGAGAATGAGCAGCGCATCGGATACGAGGTCCTCGGTGTACTGATGGTGCTGCAGATTGCGGTGCAGGGATTCCTGCATGTGCGGAAGATCGGAGTCAGTATGAATGAAGAGCAAGACGAAGCCTCGGGCACTGGGGAGAATCGCTCTGAAGCTGGCGCGCTCATTCCATCTATTCAGAATCCCCTGACAGTGCCTCTGCTTCCTGCGTCAACCGCCCGGTATGATCTCGACGAAGATCCGGGGGCGGTGGCGTGGATTCCGGACGGCCAGCAGCGGAAATGTACATTATGTTTGGAGGCGTTCAAGGATCCCAGCGTGACGACGTGTGGGCACGTGTTCTGCTGGATCTGTGTAAGAGACTGGGTGAGAGAGAAGCCTGAGTGTCCGCTCTGTCGGCAGGAAGTGCTGCTGTCGAAAATACTCCCTTTAAGAGGGTAACCTGAGGTGCCTCCGGCTTGCGGGCCTTCGAAAGGGTTTCTGTTTTAATAGTCGAAATTGCATACTAGATGTATATACTTGATTTGGATGAATATATACCCGTGCCATGTTTTTTTTTCTCTCATTACGGCACCACTGGGTTCACCTACCTAAAGGTTGTGATATAGGTATTCTCGCCTCCAACCCAAGTTTCGTGTTTCGATCCATACAGAGGGCTCGTGACCTAGGTAATATCCTATCGAGGTGCACACTTCCAAGCCCGTTGGGGCGCAAATATAGGTATCTTCCATGGAAATTGACACGGAATGAGAACGGCCTTGGGAAGGTACCTACTGATAGGGCATCCCTTTGGGCCCTAGGTATGTAGAGACCATCTGCGATGAAGCTTCACCAGCAGCAAGACTGGCTGGGCTGCCGGGCGACCATTACCTACCAAAAAGGTCTAGAAGATCACCGAGACAAGATATCGCAGCTATATTTACATCCATGAATGACTTCTAACTTTGGAAGAGTTGCTGATGCAACCGGGTCACATGGAAAATGTTTCAAGGGAGGTTTCAAGATGGGAGAACCCTGGAGTTCAATTGTTCTGAGACGGGACTGGAGTGACGTGGCCCTTGAAATCAACAAAATGGAACTATGAATGGATATCGAACAAATGAAGCGCTAGCCCGAGTAAAACGATACAAAAGAGGAAATGCGGCAAGAATGCGATAAACCGTTCATGGTCTATACTTAGATATCATCGACCCCACGGCTATTCAGATGCAATAGAAAACCTAGGGACCATAGGTGATGAGTCATGTTATGAGCGGTCAATCACATCGCCATCAACTATACCTGGAACAACTTGCGTATCCTCGGTATTGATAGAATCTCCAGTGGGACATATAATGGGCAAATTGAGTTCCGCGTGGGCAGGACGAGGAGGAACAGGTTCCATCGCGAGCCTCTTCTGCTCCATGATATTGAATAGGCAGATGCAAGCATACGGATCCGTGGCGGCATCTAGCAGCGATTAGCCAACAGCATCATGAACACTTCGGAGCATACTCACATTGGACCTGGCGGTAGTTTAGCGAACGCGCCCAATCGCCACACCGTACATCCTCGCTCTTCTCAAGCGGTAACCCCAAGTGCTCTTCGACCTGCTCACTCAGATTGACACTCCTCTTATTCACAAGTTTAGGTTGGGTCTGCCCGTATTTAACCAGTTTGTACAGGTGGCTCAGCTCAAAGATGGACCGGGCCGAAACACCGAGATATTTGCGCAGCCGAGTAGAGTCCGCCTTGATAGAGACGCCGACTTTGGTGATGTCCGGCGACTCAATGACGCGCTTCAGAGATGGCGCAACGAAGTCCTCCAGCGAGCGAGCGGGTTTGAACAAAGCGATCTGGAAGAGAGCAATGCGCTCTTCGTTTGCGAGCTGGATAAGGGACAAGTTGTTCTGGATACTGTCTGTGGCAGAGGCCTGCGCTTTCCACTCCATGTCGAAGCCGACGACTTTACTATCAAGAAAAAGCCGCGCGACACTTTCGGTGCTCTCGAGGGATTTGCAATAGTGCACTATGGGCCGTTGACCACCCGGCGTTCGCTGGTCACTATGGTTCCAGAACAGTGGGGCCTCCTCACTGGAGGCAGATTCGATCTCGCGGTGATAAACGTCCTCTGAGGAGATGGGGAACTCGTCGTCGGCGCGGATAATTTGTCGGACAGCTAGCCGCGATGTCGCCTCAGGTAACCTATTTTGATCGACATGGATGATATGGTCGTGAGGCACGAAAGAGCTGGTGCTGTACGGTCGACCCTTGGGCCTCTGGAAAGTACTACTTGGACTTGCAACGGGATTTGGATCCCAAAAATTCCGCTTCGTGCTCTTTAGTGGATTTCCAGCCGGGGAAGGCTTCCCTTTCGTAGGTGTAGCACGCTTGGCATTTTTCGACTCTGTAGGCTGCCCCTTTTTTGTGAAAAACGTCTTCCAACTTGTGGGAGGGAGAGGTTGAGGCTTTGATGAGGGCGTCGATACCACAGTACTCTTCGACATCCTGGGCTTTTCGAGAGTTCGGTTAGATCTTGGCTCGTTCTTCATGGACATTGCCTGTAGAAACCGGGTCTTCGCATCCACAGGCACTGGATGAGATGGAACGTCCTTCACCCGACCGAGATGGCCCCAAACAGTAATTGACTCGAGCCTGCTTTTAGCAAGTCTTAGCTTCCGAGAAAGAGACGCCTTTTGCGGAGTTGACTTTGCGGAGGGCAGCGAAGCTTGAGGCTTTCCGTCGTCTGTTGGCACCTCTGAGGACTTGGAGGGGCCCTTTTTCCTGAGCTTCGTGCGAGAGCTTGTCGGGTCATTCGTAGAGGGTCTCGCGTCAAAACCAAAGGCAGGGTTCGAGCGTACACCTGTCTTTCGCATCTTCTTGGATTTCGCAAATCGAGAAACTTTGGCCCTTTTCTGCGAGACTCTCCTCCTCCGAACCCTCACAGATCCCAAGTCCAGGATCTGGGACTTTCTTTGAGCAGCCTCATGATGGAACCTCTCCGTTAATTTCAGCCAGGTCTCCAAGCCATCAGGCTCCTTGAGCATGCGGAAGGCCATCTCAGATATCCAACTCTGGTAGCGCAGGTCTAACATCTTGTGGATCCAGCGGTTGAAACGTCCGATATCTTGGCTCAGAGGCTCACCAGGGACGAAAAGCCCATCAGCTTGAATCAGGTTCGGTAGACCCAGCTTCGCCAATCTTTCCTCGACGCCAAGTCGATACCAGTTGATGTATCTGTAAATTTCCAGCTCTCTCAAGAACTCTTTTTGCTGTTTCCTGTACGATGTATACCATTCGCTCAGCTGAGCTTGATGTGATCTGCGATGATGATCATCAAGGCCTTCCCACATCGGTCCGAAGCCTCCTTGAATCGTGGGGACGAGATACAACAGCTCTTTCGCAGTATGCGCATGGTACATGCGTTGGAGGTCAAAGAGAGCAAACACATCCAGCTGTCGCCAGTACTTGTTTAGTTCAGGGGACCAGCTCGGTTTTGGCCCTTTCCATCTCAGCAAATATGGTCTCCGAAGACGATCGACGGCCCGGAGTTCTTGCTTTCTGACGATGGCCCTGGTTTTTCGGTGGTCTTTGTCGTCAAACATGAGAGCTGAAATGACCTTTGATGGCGAATTCAAAGCCGATGGCGCAGCGTCTGAGTCTATCAAGTTCGAGAACTCGAGTAAGAATGCCCCACCAAGCGGATTGTCGTGTCTCTTCGACATGCGCCATCTCCAGCGGTGACTATGTGATGTCAAAGAGAAGCCATTCGCAATCTTCAAGGTCGCATCTAGATATGGTTTGTAAAGGGAATCTGTCCGTGGTTCCAGATAAACAAGTGAGTACAAGAGCACTGTCATTGTGCTTAGTCCATTGGACACGGCTGTGGCCTTGGCCTGTAAGTCATTGTATTGGTCCGCAATAACTTCAGAATGGGTGAGAAATCTATCGATTTTGAACCGGGCAGAATTCCGAGCTTTCAGATACTCCTTGTCAAGATGTGCACGGAGATCCTTGATGAGCTGCTGCGAGACTCCTAAAGACTGAGAGAATGATTTGATCTGCAATTTTCGGATTGTCGTAGCCGAAGCTGACAGCTCCTGCTTGAGATATCCCAAACGGCGGAAGACAACCCTGCAATACTCGTGTTCCAGATAGCGACCATTTTGGTGCATCTGGGCAAGACAATCTTCCAAATGAGATACGTAAGTTGACATGAGACTGTCATAGAGAAGCCGCGCCTCTCGAAATCCCTTGGCACTTTGGGAGAGGCAATGCTCAATGTAAGCGTACTTGAGCTGCAGGAACTCATCACCCAGTTTGTAGACATCACCCAGCACCCGAGCTTTGTTTTCAATCTCCTGTATTTTCTTACGATTAAGAGGCTTGTTGGCTCGTTGTTTTGCCCTGAGTTCTCGTGCCCGGATCAAATCATTCATGTTTCGTTGTACACCGCGAACGTGATTTGGGCCCCGTTGTCTACTCTGTGGTGGGGGAGCCACTTCTGCCTCCTCTTCATCGTCAATGATTATTATCTGCGCACGCGGAGAGCCGGAGAAGGCTCTTGTGGGCCGACAGCTGGCGATTCGGAAACGGTGACCTCGGTAGCATCGTTCTCGAGCAACGCTTGGGCGACCAAGCGAGCGGGACGTGGAGGTGCTTGCGTCACTATAAGATGTCCACTGTTAGACATTGGAATAAAAGGGTAGTGCTTTTGAAGTTACCGTTGATATGAGAGCGGCCGAAGCCCCAGGCTGCGATTTCCATGTCCAAGCAAGTCGCCCTGAGCAGTCCTGACCAAGGACGGGTATCTCAGACCTGCTGGGAGGATCGCCCATGATCGCATGCTGTGTAGTGCGCATAATGCGCTGCCAACTAGATAGCCAGCTTGGCGAGCAGAGCAATGCGACACCCCCCAAGCCTCTCAACAAGCCTCAAGACAAGAACAACAAGCTCAGCTAGAACAGTAAGCTATTTACAGTGGTCCGAAGGTAGGCGGGCCTCTTGATCAAGCCACTGGGGTCACCGCGTTATACCAAATTGGGACTAGTTGATCGGCCCGGAGAAAACCAGGTTCCTGGAGGCCAGAGATCACAGCTCTGCTTTGTATATCGCGTCTTGATCGTCCCAAATCTGCTTCACGACGCAAGAAGTACAAATCAAGAGATTATTCATATCTCCGTGAATTCTGGCATACCACACACGATGGCCTCCCAACTTCTCCCCCTCGGTGTGTCTGCGAATGTCCCGCCTCTGTGCGACCCCGCTAACCCTCACTAGAGCTTATCGACAAATGCGTTGGCTCCCGCATCTGGGTTGTCATGAAGGGTGACAAGGGTGAGTATTTAACTTGGTGGGTGGAAGAGATCCATTCGATGTCCTGACATCCACTCCAGAGTTCTCCGGAACCCTGCTTGGCTTCGACGACTACGTCAGTAAGTACCCCTTCTTCCTGTAGCAGATGATGTTCCAATAAACTGACTATGGCCTCAGACATGGTCCTTGAGGACGTCACCGAATTGTGAGTGCGATTTTCCTCCGTTTATCTGGGATTTTGGGAGGTGCCTAGCCACCCGACGTTATGGCATCCACGACCTCGTAGTTCAGAATGGCATTCTTGATGCCCATCCACCGCTAGGCCGCTTTTTGTCGGAAACTAACATGCATTCAGCGACTACACCGGTGCTCAGATCAAGCTTCCTAAGCTTTTGCTGAACGGCAACAACATCTGCATGGTAGGTCCTTTCTTCGAACGTTTTCGTTCAGCCTTTAACAATTCGAATAGTTGATTCCTGGTGGAGAGGGCCCTGGTAGCGCATGAGCTTGGCCCAGATAATGGACAAATAATGAAAGGCAAACCTCGTGTTAATGATACCGAATGCGACGACATGACAGCTCTATAGAATGAATCAAACCTTTTGATCTCAGGCATATCATTTCAATTAGCTTCCGCTCCACCCTCGCTGTGCATTCTTCCATGCCGTTTGGGAGACCACGATCAAATATAGCTTCAGTGTGCCAAGGTTGCCATCCACAGAGCATTTATCACAATGACATCGAGAACAGATTCCAACTCCACACGGTATCTCTGGGACGTTATTTCCCAAAGGCCAACTTCGCTGTGTCCAATTGTTGTATATGCCAGAGCACTGGTGTAGGCTCATATACTGAGGTCCTCCCGTGCGCTCACGCCTTATATGCCAGTGATTATCACCATTCCGGAAGTTCCATCTAACAACATCGCAGTGAGCTCCTCAAGTCAGACACTCCCGAAAAGAAAAGGATAACTCCCTGGGGAGTGCGCCAGCATAAACTCCTTCGCTCTCCTCTCCAGGTTCATGTAATGACAAATTCGAGCGTCGCAGGATACCCTTTGAGCCATCGACGCCTATCCAAGTCATCTGCCCAATCAGCGTCTCCAGCTCCTCGGTCTTCACAAGCGAAGCGATCGAGGCCATCAATTTCAGTAATTGCTACCTAGACTACCATCATGCAATGACAAATTCAATCCCTCCAGGCTGCTATACCAAGCCATCAACCCCTCACCCAACCACAATCCTTCGATCCACACCTCCATCTCCAGAATATCCCTCATAAGCGGACATTCGACCGATATCCAGCATCAAAGTCCGCCAATCCTTCTAGACCAAGTCCCTCAATGCAGGCACATCCACACACCCTCCAATCACCACCCAACGCCCCGACACGCCAGGCCCAATTAGCCTCACCACAAACGAGAATGCAGACGCCACCCGACCGTCAAAGTAAAACAGACAAGCAAACTCTCGCCGAGCCGCGTACTAGGTAGCTCTCCAGCTTACCGCCGGCTATAGGCGGCGCTATGTTTCGCCAACCTAAGTCTATAACCGGGTATTTTGGGGCGCGTCATCTCTCCGTGGAGCAAGTGCTAGTTGTTTGCAGTTCCACAATTGGTTTGTCAAATCAGGATTCGTGGGTATGAGACCGTAAGAGCGTAGACCGGGGAAATTGGGGGTGGGTTCTCTGGGGTAAAGTGCGGAGGCGGGGATGTGTGGTTTCCACTCAGGTCTACGATGTGGATGTGGATGTTGATCCTTGTGCCAGTTCTGGTATGTGGGTATGGTATGGTGGACTACATCGAGCGAGATTTACGAGAAGCCAACTTGAATGGCCGCCCGGTGCATCCACTCAACACGATATACCGCACGAATGAAGTCATGATATGTCCACGCTTGCGGGTAGATAGGCTTCTACGCCAATGCCCGCGATCGTCGATGCCATCGGGACATGGACCGGGAAGTACATGTCAGACACTTTGGATTATGATCAAAACTAAGGTAGTTTGAGGTAGACCACGGCTGCTCAGGAACGATCGTCTGCGGGTGGCCAAGCCTCCTGAACCTTCGCCGGGCCGGGCTTTTTATGCCAAGGTCGGGGGGGAACTATACTTATATAATCTTTCGTAAATCAACTCTCGTAAGTATCACAGGGCCGATGGAGAATGGAAGAATACCGCATCGGAGACTGTCTCATGGTAGTTAGTCAACCGCTGCGCAACCATCGGGCATATAGCAACTCTTCGGGGAATACCCATAACGAGTAACAATTGAAGCCTAACCAATCACCCAGCCACGATCAGAATTCAGAACAGGATGCCCAGTCTATTCACCGTCATTTGCTACATTCGAGCTCCGAGCCCGTACTACGGCGGGCTAGCTCTTACCCCAGGCTTGGCCCCGTGGGTGCGATGTGGAAACTGTTACCTAAGAGCATTCGTGTCCCCCGCATTGAACATGGGGAACTGGATCAACCCCGTCGTCTGGTGGGACAACTCTAAAAAGACCCAGTTGGTATCGAGTGTAGGCAGATTTATCAGGTAGAAGGTGATGAAGATGGTGGAGAATGTGTTGCGGGATTTCCTGGGGTACTGGGTTGTCGTGAGGTTTGAAGTGAAGCTGAAGCTGGAAGTGGAGGATTGAGTTGGGTGTTTGGCGAGGTGGCAGGTTGGGCGCCACGGTCGGCGTTTGTGGGCCGGACGGTGTCGCCGCGGAGAGGTGTATCGCTTGTAGAGAGAGTGGTACTGTATCTCAATGCTTCTTAGGGTCAAGTAGGACATCTCAAGGGTATCCTGAGTGTACTACTAGGGAGTCACGTAACAAGGTCGCCCCTTTTCAGGAAATTAAGAGCCATTTCCCAACGCAGCTGGCATCTTTCCATAGCCTTGCACCATCTCTCATCAGGACGTCTCAATCAACCCCAGCAACGAAGCCAAGCTCCAAAGCGCCAGACGTTCCCTTTGAGGCAATGCTCAGCCTCGGAATCACGGACATGCCAACCCTGGCCCGATGCTACCGTGGCGGGAGGGGTGTGGCCGCCCACAGCCATTCACAAGCTAAGCTGAGCGCCATCACTCAGACGTGGCGGCCGTAGGGGGACCCGGGGGATCAAAAGTCAAGCATGGACTACAGGTCTGCAGTGCCAGCTACCGGACAAACTCCTCATGTGCTGGTTATTGGAAAATGGCACTAGAGTCTAGGGGGCCATAGAGGTTTATTGGTGGTGTGCGTATGGTGGGTTCTTGCGATGTAGCATAGCTCTTTTGGGAAGTAAATGAGAGGACATTAAAGCTCCGGCGGAGATACTAAAACTCTTGGGTTACTGTTTCAAAATGTTCTAGATTATGGCTATTGCTCTTGGCTAAAGGTTGTGTTATCTTGATGAAGTCGGCGATGTTTGGAGCGTCGATGGTAGAGCACTGTCATGTGCTAGCCAGGTTTCCCAACCTGAGTCATTGTCACCGTACAGTCCTTTTGTCAGTTGAGAGGCAAATTCAATCTCTGGTCCATCCATTCGATAGGACAGCCTCCCGGGTTCCAGAAGGGTTCGAAGGGTCGAAGCCTGGAAGGATTGTACGATCGGCACCCGGGTGTTTGGGAAGGCAACGCCAGAACCCTATGCCCAGCCATCCATGGCAATATGCTGCCACCAATCTAATTGAGGGCATTACGACTTGGCAGCGATATGCGAAGGCCTTTCCGCAGAACCACGGCGTCGCCTTCCAACCAGCGATGGGATCAACCTAATCTGTATACGAGATGACTTTCAATCAAGGCGCGTCGGCCAACCGCACGATCGAGGATCAAAGTCACAGACTCTGCATGCTGCACCGCGTGATGCATCCCGCTTGGCGTAAACTCCGCATGGGACGAGAGGTAACTTACGAAGACGACGCGACCTTCCTACTGGTCCTCATGGCGATTTTTCTCCCGCGCTTCCATGCATATCGTGGCAGACCGCCACGAGCCACCCGAGCGCCCAGGCGAATCAAGGGCTGTGCCGGAACTCAGGAGGTGCAGGTTTAAGGTTCCATTCGCTTAGAAATTACCTCGGGGCTGGGGAAGCCGAGGGGTCCATTCACCAGTCCCCAGTCGCAGTCCAGAAGAGCACGATGAACCCGAGGGCGGAAGGAAGGAAAGAGCGAGCGTTTGTCAACTCAGCGCAGGCCATCGGGCCAAGCCATCCTTTTCCGATACCAATCACCTCAATCCGTGATCGCAAGCGACGAGGTGAAGTCCTGTGCGAACCAGCCTCAATCGAGTCTAATTTCTATCCCCAGGTTCGCGAGGAAGCCATCGCTTCATCCGGGGCGTTCAGGGTAGTATTATCCTCGCCAATCGCTTCTCAGTTAATGAGGGAGTGACTTGAACTAGTGAGGACATCCTGCCCATTTCGGCGCAAGCGTAGCTGCCACAGACCCTGTCGGGAAAACTTCCCATAGGCAAGGGGGTAAAAGAACCTCGGGGCTTGGAGAGGGTGATGGCCCATGGGTGATAAGCCCTCCCGTCCCTCAAGGGTCCGGCAAGCCACTCAGATCCCTGTTTTGCGGCTTGCGCCCGCAAGCCCATGGCCGAGGAGGCGTTCTAGAGAGTTTCGGATAGTGGTTAGCAAAAAGTATCGCTGACAGGGTTCAGGTCGATCACCATTTTCCAATTCCCATACATCATGGAATCGAGGGAACAGTGATGAGGCCGCCCAAGGGTTTGTTCGTTTCGCCCCCGAATGGCTTCTTATCTTGCGAGATGCACTTGAACGATGCTAATTGGAGGAACGCTATCATGTGGGAATGCGGAGGGCGGACGGATGGGGTTAGTGGGGCTCCATGCTGGCCGTGGATGCTGTTGGTTCAACTTGCGCTACTGTTGGCTTGGCTACTTGAATGTGGCCAAATCCCCGCGGTGGTTGGTGGTGATGGTGGTCCCCGAAGCTTGGCTTCTCTTTTCCTTGTGTTTTTGCCTCGTCTATTGTGTGTTCGCAGGGTCGCACCACGATACCTAGCCAGCCTTGGCTAGGCTGGGCTATAGGACACAGTGTAAGCACAAGGTAATCAACAACAGAGGGCAGCCTACTCCGTACTGTAGTAGCAACGAAGAGCCCAGTCGGTCGCAAGTACATGGAGGATGGGGATCGTCCCGCCGTGACAGGCTCAAGAGATGACTTGCGTGGCGTGGCCCGTGAAGGGTTCCCCACCGAGCTGGGTGAAACACTTTTCGAGCGAGTCCAGCTCCTCCTGGGTGCCCGTAGTATCAACGACAACATTGGAGCCTGAAAGAGCAGTACCTTCGTAGACGTAGTTTCATATGAATAGCTCATGGCCAAGTGTGGGTGGAACTCGGTGGTCAGCGTTTGCTGTTATCCGCCTTATCTCCTGTGCCCCATGATTAATCACCATCAGGAGCAGTATCATGATCGTTATCAGCAGCTATGGGGCAACATACAGCTCGGTGGGACGACCCTCACGTATGACCGCAGACTAAGGGCCATCTTAGGAGACTTGGCAAGTTGGTACTGGTACTCCTAAGAGATGCCTACCGGACTGATAGGGGTATGCCCTTGTCGACTTCTGGGGGTAAGGCCGTTTGCAGCTGCCATAAGCCGATCATCTTACCCCAGTGCAACCGCAATCGAATGATATCCTCTAATCAGTATCGAGTATAGTGTAAAACTCGGTTCTCGGTACCCTCTCACCCGGCAAAGCAAAGAAACGACCACAAAAAGAAAAAAGTTCTAATTTGCCTCCTATAGACTGGGGTAAACAACAATCGGGGCAACATGCTGTACAGTACTCAATTATTCAGCCATACAGCCACCCAGCCAAGGCCGATGGGCTATCAAGCGATGGAAGGCACCAAAGGTGCGCTAGAAGGATCAAGTTAGCGCCAACTCCCCTCTCCACCCCGCCAAACTAGACTGACTCGAGGCTAGAGCTAAACCGAGTCCGACCTGCCTAACTTGATGGGCCAAAAAGTCAAAAAGTCAAACTCGCAACAACACCGCCCCTGTCACAGTGACCCAAAGTTCCCCAAGCTGCGTGCTTTCCAAAGTGGCCTAAGCGCACCCAGTTGACCCCTTCATTGGGTACTGGAGTCAGTCAACCCCCCCCCGGCCATGAATCCATCTTGGACCCCGGTTAGTGCCTGCACCGCATGATACCCAAACTATTATCTGGGTCATATTATTATTTTATTTTATCATCATAAAATATGATATTCACCCTAATATTACATTCTGGGATTATCATTGACTAGGACAATCACCTAATGGATATCCACGGCCCTGGTCCATATTTAAACACTCGGCTTCCCCCAGCTGGCCTCGTTTGCTCCTCGACTAGTCGCATCTCGACCACTTCACTTTCTCTCTCCTCACTTCTTCTTCCCTGTAGATTCCCTGGTGGAACTCTCATCCTTTAGTCTTTGAGCTGGGAGTTCTCTGGACTACTGCGAACTGCGAACCTGCCTTAACCTCACCTCCTCCTCTCTGGCCACATTTCCCCTCACTTCAACCTCAACCTTGAAGGGCACGAGCTGGTCGCCATCATGGATGAGAAGAATTACGAGTCTGGGCCCAAGGTGACCCAGGCTACCGGCGAGCCGCTGCCGGCCTACGGCGACTCGGAGCCCACCAAGGGCAGCCTCGGTCAGCGCATCATTGACAGCTTCAAGCGGGATCCCAATGCACACATCAACGGCGGTGGCCACCAAGGCGCTGATGGCTCCGGATTCGATGCCGAGCAGGCCGCACACAACACTGCGCATTCGCCGCTGCAGCGTCGCTTGAAGGGTCGTCACTTGCAGATGATCGCCATTGGTGGTTCTATCGGTACGAGGCATCACCTGCAACGCGCATCCAATTTTGATGGAATACTTTGGCTAAAAAACAAACTCTAGGTACTGGTCTCTTTGTTGGTTCTGGATCTGTCCTGGCTACGGGTGGTCCGGCCTCGGTCGTTATCGCCTACATTCTCATTGGTATCATGCTCTACTGCACCGTCCACGCGCTAGGAGAGATGGCTGTGCTGTTCCCCGTTGCTGGTTCTTTCTCCCACTACTCGACCCGTTTCGTTGACCCGGCCTGGGGTTTCGCTATGGGTTGGAACTATGCGCTGCAGTGGCTTATCGTCTTGCCCTTGGAAATCGTCGCCGCCTCGATCACGATAGACTATTGGAGTCCCGGTGTCTCCAACGCGGCTTGGGTTGCTATATTCTGGGTCATGATTGTCTCGATCAACTTGTTCGGTGTCCGAGGTTACGGTGAGGCCGAGTTCGTCTTCTCGGCCATCAAGGTTATCGCCGTGATTGGATTTATGTATGTGGACTGCTTTAAACCCTCTCGCGCTCCTGCGACTGTCTTTTGTTGTTTCCTCCTCGTGAATGGATTTTGCTGACTCAGTGACCAGTATTCTGGGAATTGTTCTCAACTGCGGTGGTGGCCCTGAGGGTGGCTATATCGGTGGAAAATACTGGCACAACCCCGGCGCGTTCCACAACGGCTTTAAGGGTCTCTGCAGTGTGTTTGTCAATGCTGCCTTTGCCTTCGCTGGTACCGAGCTGGTTGGTCTGGCTGCGGCCGAGACTGCCAACCCTCGCAAGTCGCTCCCCACCGCTATCAAGCAGGTGTTCTGGCGTATTGCCCTCTTCTATGTGGTCTCCCTGACCCTGGTTGGCCTCCTCGTTCCCTACGACACCAAGCGACTCGTCACTGGTAGCTCGTCGGCTGATGCTCATGCTTCTCCCTTCGTCATTGCCATTGAGAATGCCGGTATTAAGGGCCTGCCCTCTGTGATGAACGTCGTGATCATGATTGCCGTGCTGTCTGTTGGTAACTCCTCCGTGTACGGCTCCTCGCGTACCCTCGCTGCCCTCGCCGAGCAGGGCCAAGCTCCCCGATTCCTGGCTTACATCGACCGCAAGGGTCGCCCTCTGTGGTCGATCTGCGTCGCGTCTGCCCTTGGTCTGCTTTGCTTCCTGGCTGCCTCCGATAAGCAGACTGTGGCTTTCGGATGGATGATGGCTATCTCTGGTCTGTCTTCTGTCTTCACCTGGGGATCCGTTTGCTTTGCCCACATCCGATTCCGCCGCGCCTGGAAGGTCCAAGGCCACAGCCTGGACGAGCTGGCTTTCCGCTCTCAACCCGGTATCATTGGCTCCTGGATTGGTTTCGGATTCAACTGTCTGGTGCTGATCGCCCAGTTCTGGGTTGGTTTCGCTCCCGTCGGCTACGCTTCCATGACTTCCAGTCAGATTGCGTACGCTTTCTTCCAAAGCTACCTTGCCGCCCCCGTTGTGCTAGCCTTCTACATCCCCTACAAGATTTACTACCGCACCAAGTTTGTCCGCGCTCGCGAGGTGGACCTCACCACCGGCCGTCGCGACCTGGATATTCAGCACTTGATTGATCAGGAGCGGGCGGAGCAGGCTGCTTGGCCCAAGTGGAAGAAGTTCTACAAGCTCTTCTGCTAGATCGGTGGAAGTTGTTTGTGATGCATTTTTATGCTGCACTGGCGATCTTTCTGGGAGGTTTCCCGGCCTTAATGTACATCTTTACTCGATATATGCTTAAACAGTGAAAGTTGTTATGACTCTCGCCTATGTTGATGATTACGGATACCATAATCAAGAACTGCTATTTCATTCTTCACTGCAAACCTCGTCTATTCTGTAGATCTTCTTCCTCTTTGGGACCACAAAAGACTGTCTCACAGCGACCCTCGGGTCCCAAGTTGAAGGTAACGCTTGTAGCTTGTTTGTCTCATGCCTAGTCAGTCTACTACGTAGTAACTTGGCTGCCCACGTGTTTTCTACGGGAGAGGCGCTCCCAAAGCATGCTCCTCAGGGGTTGCCAACTTGCCATAAGATTCTCGAATAAACAAGCTTACACTTCCATCTGGAATGCGATTTTGCGCAATCTGACGTCGCTCGTCAACGGCGTTGCCGATCTTCACGGTCGAATCTCCAGACTTGGCATGTTTGCACCTGGGGGTGGTAATGGAATTACCAAATTACACAGCCTTTGTCTCTCAGGCTCAAGCCCAACACTGCGCTCCATGTTGGACCTGACGCAGCGTATCACATGTACGACTCGGACCCCGAGAGCTGTTCAACCAACTGTCTCTAGGCTTTTGGGATGAAAGACTTTGAACTCGTCGCATTAATCATTACCTTCGAGATGGCTCCAGGCGGCACAATTTTTAATCTCCCAGCTCAACGGCGCCCACAAGTCTTCCCTTTAGTCCAAAAATAGCACCATCTAATTTCAGTAGTGAACGACGTACCCGTAGTACTCGCCCATACCGGCCGCCCGGTAAAATTACACAAGCCACCTGACGAACACTCGATGGGAAACTCATCAACATCATTTTCACCAGCTCTTCCACCCCTTTTCCTGCATTCCCTCTGTCTCTGTCACAGTTCGGTGTGGCCTTTTTTGCATTCTGCTTTGCTCAATTGCCGCCCGACCGGCTGCTATCCGCTCATTCCTCTCTGTTCCTCCCCCGTCTCCCCGTGCAGGTGCCCGCAGCTTTAGGCGCTTACGTTGCCGCGCACCTCTCGCTCTCTCCGAACCACATCGTCTGCGCGCTTGAAGAACACTCATATCTGCTGCTCTGGTCGTCGATTAATGCATAATCACTGAAGTCTGACCATCGCCTTGAGCTTCGTTGTCATTGAACCCAGCTGGGCGGACATAGGCTCAGCTCTGGAGCCCAACACTAAACAGACTCTTCAATCCGTGGAAGCCTGTACCACCGTCCGTTCGACAGACTGCATCGTCCCTGCATTTCCTGCGCCCATAGTTAGCGATCATCTTTCTCTTACATCGTGCCTGCTTCCGACTTTCGATCTTCTCTTCTTGCATCCGAACCGTTTGCCTACCGGTCGCCGTTACAATGCCTGGGTTTTCAGACTCCTTCTGGACGCCTGACTATGCCACGGGCCTGGGGGTGCTATACGGGAAGCTGCAGCAGGGTGTAGTCGAAAACAGGCAGATTCTCACTATTGCCTCTATGCGGGCAGATGCGGAGGAGCAGTACGGCCTCCGTATGGGCGAAATTGCTCCCAGTGTTGATCGCATGTCTGCCGCGGGATTCGGCAAAGATGACGGTGCGAGTGTCCGAAAGGTAAGCTTGGATCTGAAGAGAACAGGCAATTGACATGTGGATCCGCGCTGATGTCGCATCTCGCGAACTTCCGCAGGCATACGAAGGTGTCCGCACTGAGATGATCGAGGCCGCCCGCAACCACCAGAAGATCGCCAGCAACATTCGAGAGCTTGTCGTGGCGCCCTTTCGGCGATGGAGTGATCAGCATGAGTACCGTGTGCAGACCTCCCACGATAACCTCCAGTCGAGGATCAAGGAACACACCAAGCAGGCTGACCTGGTCAGGAAGCTGCGCAGCCATTATTTCAACAAGTGCCGCGTGGTAGAGGATTTGGAAGAGGAGAACAAACTTGCCTTCCAAGATCCTGATAACAGCCCCAAGATCAAGCCAACGCCGAAGATCGTCCTGCCTACCCCAGAGGAGGACCCAGAGGCCGATCCATATGAGATTGGTGATCGAATTTACCCTCCAGAGGAGATCAAGAGGCTATTGCTGCACATGCTGGACAACATCAGACTCGGAGAAGCAAAGGTTCCTATCATCGGTACCTACCAGAACACCTCATCTGGTGCGGAGATCGTGGAGTACATCCAAAACCACATGGGTGCGACCAACCTCACTCAGGCTGAGCAAATTGGCCAGGATCTCGTGGACAATGGATTGCTCCGCCTGGTCGGAAACATGGGAAGCACTTTCGCCAACAGCTCGAAGATGAACTACCAGTGGCGTCCCAAGGTGTTCCAGATCACCGGTATCCCCGAAAAGAAAAAGCCTCTGATGCGCGTGACTTCCGTGGCCTCCAGCGAGGATGGCAGCGGCAACGAGTCGCCTATCACGTCTGTCCAGGAAATTCTGGCCGGCTGGAACCCTCTGAATAACCCTTATCCGAACGAGACCCCAGCAGAGAAGCTGCGGAGAGAGGCTTTCGAGGCCGACGAGAAATACAAAGCTGCTGTTCGGAGACTCGATCAAATTAGATGTCGTCTGGAGGAAGAAGTCATCGAGAACTTGCGCTTCATGGAGCAGTGTGAGCTTGATCGCCTAAAGGCTATCAAGGCTGTGGTGCTCGACTTTTCTGGTGCCATCAGCAATGTCATCCCGAACCTCCAGAGCACTGTCGATCACATGATGTTGTACCAAGAGACGATTCAGCCTTTGGGCGATCTGCGATATCTGCTTGAGAACTATCGCACTGGCGGTTTTGTTCCTCGAGTGCAGGCATATGAGAACTACTACGGTTCCGTCGAGGAGCAAAACTTTGGTGTCGATCTCGAAGCCCGAGCTCGGGTTGATCGCAAGCGTGTCCCGATCCTGGTGACGACCATCCTGACTTACCTCGACAATGCCTATCCTGAGCTGGAGGGTGACGAGGCGCGACGTGCCATCTGGCTCCACAACCCTCCTCTTACTCACACCCACCAATTGCGGAATGCCTTGAATAACAGCAAGGTTGATTATCGCGAAGTCCTCCCCAAATTTGAGATACCCATTGTTGCCAGCGTTTTGAAATTGTACCTTCTTGAACTGCCAGGTTTGTCTTCCCCCCACCATTTATGAACCTCAAGTTTTACTAACGTTCTTTTAGACTCTCTTGTTTCTTCGCAAGTCTACGAAATCGTCAAAACGATCTACTCGACCACCGCTCACGAGACCACGGAAGAGGGACGGATCAAGGTCCTGCAAAGCACTCTTGGACAGCTCCGTCTCGTCAATATTGCTACGCTTGACGCCATCATGACCCATTTCACCCGCCTGATTGACTTGACTTCGGCCGAAGAGCAATACATTGCGACTTTGGCTCAGACTTTGTCCCCTTGTGTTCTCCGACCCCGTGTCGACAGCAGTCTCACAATGGATGAGCGCCATAGCTACCGGTTGATCCGTGATTTGTTCGCACACAAGGATGCCATCTTTGGCGAGCTGAAGCGCCAGTCGAGTGCACTCGGCATCTCTACCGCCAGCCGTCCTCGTGCTATTAGCACAGACGAAAGCAACCGTCGGGCAGCGATGGAGGCTCGCCAACGCGCCATTGTCAACCGTAGCCGCGCTACCAGCCCTGCTCCCGGTGCACGACACCGTCGTGATCGTTCAAGTGGTGCCTCTGCATCCACTCGCTTCCCTATCAACGTCACTAGCCCGCCAGATCGCTCGCGGACGGCCACTCGCGCCAGCCTTGAAGTACCCCCCAAGAGCGAGTCACCCACCACTGCTGAGCATTCCTCCGCCGGGAATACTCGTGTTGCCGAGGCTGCCCCCAATGGCACCTCGACCGAGTCCCCGGCATCTGCTGCTCCCAGTGTTTCTTCTGGCACAACAAGCCCCCCTCCTCCAGATGACACTGTCTCGGACGGCTCTCCGACCCCCACTCCCACCCCTGCCCCGACTTCCAGTGAATTCGACAAGCGCAGCTCCGTCCGATCCGTTGGTGCTCGATACACCCGCAAGCCCGGTCTTGGCAGTATCTCCAGCTTCCCCACCGGTGCGGGTGCTCCTGATTCTGACAGCAAACGAAGCAGTCTCGCCGAGAGCGAGCCCAAAGGTGTGACATTGGAGGATAAGCCTATGGATGACTGAAGAGAGACTACGGTTTGAACCTTTTTCATTCATGTGTATTTCCGACCAGCTCTGTATAGACTACAACCATATGCTACAGCCATGCCTTTCAGGCATCTCATATCCTTCCTGATTCTTGTACTTTCGATTTTCTTCCGCGTGGACATTCCAACAGTGTGGCAGGCACTCATACCCACTTCTCTGCCTCGCATTGCCTCAATGTGTTCGAGTCTTATGTTGCCGAAGTTCGTTTCCTCATGTTCATATGCTATGCATCTCCAAATTTTCAGCCGGTCTCTGTTCTGTTGTCTCTGTAGCCTTGTATACATGTTCGATTCGGTTCTACTGATCCTCCTCCTGCATAGCAGCATTTCTCGCTTCTTAGGCAAGCATATTTCCAGAACATTCGACTTGCTACCTCGTTATCGAGATGCTTCGCAGGCACGCGCCACTGCATTCTCGTTATCAATCTATTGATAATTCGGCTAGGCGCCAGCTCACGACAGACCGATAGACTACGTGACCCGCTCGATAAGCATAAATCGCGCCTATCGATATGCGTCCCTAGGCTGAAATCCACGAGTTCTATCGATATCAAACAGGCACGCGTCAGTCGATCCTGCCTTACCATGACTTCTGGCATTACCTAACCCCTCTCCAACCTCATCTCGCGCGTCTTTCCATTGAATTTCCTTTGACCTCGAACAAATCCAGTGGTGTTCTTTGGTATCAAGTCACCAAGATGACGACTCCAACCCCAGGATACATTCCTACCCTCACCAGCGAGCCACGACGTGATGATGGCATCAGCAATGAGATGATTCTTCGCGTTGCTGCCGTCTGTCGCTCTGATGGCACGGTCCCCTTCATTCCTACCGATGCTGGGCCGGTCCCATTCACATTAGGCGCCTTTGTCCACTGGCCCGTGCAGTATTCTGACGGCGAAAGGGTCATGGTCAAAGTCCCGCACCTGACTGACCCCCCGTTCGAGAACGGCATTGTCCGTGGAGAGATGAAAAAAGAAGAAAATCATCTGCGCTTCCTAGCTCTCCGGGGCTTCCCATGGTCACCTCGTCTCATCTACTCCACGATTGAGGAGTCCAACAGCCTCCTCGGCAGACCATACATCATTCACACCATGCCCCCCGGAAACCGACTTCAGTGGGATGACATGTTTCCCACTGAAAAAGCGAATCGTGAGAAGGTACTCGCCCAGATTGCTCGGGTCATCTTCGACCTTGCGGCGTTGGACCGGCTGGAAAGTATGTGCCGTCTGGGAGATCTGAGGAGACACCATGTATACATGCTAAATAAAAATTCCCTAGACTCTCCAATTTCACCTTTGCAATGGTTGCAGCTCAAAATCGACACCCAGATAATGCACTCGCTGAAAGGCCTGATGAAGATGTTTGGTGTCACCCCACATTCGTATATGATCCTGCGTGTCCTGTGCCACAGAATCGTTCACGACGAGACCACACGAATGCCGATCGTTTATGCCAAACAACGACTGGACCCCTGCAATATCTTCATTGACAATGACTTCAATGTGACAGGGTAAGAATCCACATAAAGCCCGCTTCCTAATCCCGTTTTTTGTTACAGCAGATCGCTGAAATCTCTCACAGTTTAGTCGGATGGCATGATTTGGGCCTGATGCCCATGCGGTTCGCCTTCCGGTTGCCTTGTTTCCTGACTTTGATCTTCAGAGCACACCCCCCCTTGTTATCCGCACCTGCGATGGCGCATGCCCCTACCAGGGCCTTCCTCGAGCAAGTCCCACCAATCATGAGGGTCGATCGTGAGCACTTTGTCTCCCGCATGCAATATGAATATGCCACGCGGGCAACTTCACTATCGGTTGGTCATCTCTCACGTTTGGGATGGGAAATGATGTGCTGTGACCTCCAAGACCTGGACTGGAATCACTTGCTATTCGAGGGTATTCTTAACCGAGCAATACACGGGTGGTTGATGAAGCGAAATTTTCTTGTCGCTGGCCTCCAAGAGTGGGCGCCGTGTGACTCCCGAGCGGTCTGGAGAATGCCACAAACCTGGCGGGAGGCATGGCACTTCTTCCGTGAGCACGTACACAAGATGGGCCAGCACCATAACAGGAGTGATACAACGCTTCTTTTGTGGCTGGCGATTGAGCGACAACTGCCCTGGGGATTCATCGAGGGGATGCTGGTAGAGGCGTTCGGACGACCCCGTCGTTAGAGCGACAGGAGTCGTCACGGTTATTGTCGCCTCCTAGAGGCCTTTTCAAAGACGTGGACATGGGTGAGCATGATCCTCGTCTCAGTGCTTGAGCTCTGGAGCATCAGGTGGTTTTCTTTTTCCTTCGTTCCGGTTTCATGTCCCTTCGTTTCGCTTGGTGGCTGGTTTGGGGGATTTTCGAGGCTCATCATGGCCTATTACTGTTTGTGTACATGATAATGCCACCTGCAAATAATTGAAATCGTCTAGGTTCGGTTGTTCTTCGCATTGTATTTTGAATAAGAAAAGAAATCAAACGAGATTGTTATTTGGCGGGTGATTCTAGTACTTTACATTTTACCCTAATGCAAGATCCTCTTGAACGTTGCAGGTTCACTGCCAACCTGTTCTGTGGTTGCACCTGAATCGCCTACTGCTACACGTTCACCTTCGTTGCAAATACATCGTCGGAAGTACAATACTAACGGGAGATGGTTCAAATTTGGGTACGAGAAGCTCATCAACGAAGAAAAAAGACCTCTTCACCCAGACCCGACATCACCATTAGACCCAGCATGCACCACAACCGTTCCATCCCGTTTCAAAACCCCAGCCCGGTCAATCAACGCCCTAGCCCGAATATACGGATCCAACTTCCAATAGTTCCGCCGAAACTCCTCAATCACCCCGTTACGACGCTCCTTCAACTCCTCCAGCTGTGCCTCGTCTTTCTTGCCCTCTGAATAATGGGTGGCAGAGACCCAGGCCGCTGTAGCAGCGAACATCCGCAGGCCGATCATCATGCGCTCGTACATGAGAGAGTTGCGTGTTTCTGTGTCCTTCATGGTTTCGTTCTCATTCTCCTCTGGCTCGATGTATTTGTATTCCCAGTCTTCGTCGCCGGCGAGTTCGCGGGGAATTTGGTTGCGGGGGATGAATTTGTCGAGGTCGTTGACTGAACGGGTGAAATGGACTTTGGAGGCGACGACGGGGTCCATCCAGCCGTGGATGAGTCTCCAGATTCCTTGGTGAAAGTCAGTCATTTGGCTTTCTGAGTGATTGGGGCTAAAGCAAAGTTGGTAGTAGACCTACCGGAGAAAATCCATGGCGCGTTGTGGATGAGAAGCTGGCCGAGTGATTCAGGGTAGTTGGCTTCAAAGCATTTGATGATGAATTTGACTGGTTGGTACTCCTGTGTGGAGAGAAGGTTGATCAATCAGCTATACTAAATCCATGGACTTTTGTTTGGGAGGCAGTAGGCAAGGCATACCATATTGGACAAAGAGAAACCTGTCATGTCAAACACGATTGTCTGGTGAAGTGTCAGTGACACAGACTCTTCCACTTTCGACAAGTACTCACGCCAGTTTCAATCGGGGGAACAACAATGAGCCGCGTCGTCTCGATGACATGCACAATATACCTCTCCAACACTTCCTCGCTCTGAGCCCCGGGCTTATGAATCTTCACTCGCACATAATTCACCGGCCGCCCCTGTCTGTCAAATCCATGGAGAAAGCTCTTCCCAGTCTTGAGCTGCTCGATGAAATCGCGTCCTTCTTTCCTCTCCTTCGCAGTAAGTTTCTCGTCGCGAGATTGCTCAAAGGCATATAGCTCTCCCTTCGGAAGGATATCATCATCGACTTCCATCTCCTTCCTCCAAAGGATATTCGTGACCATCATCGCGAACGCCTTGCCAACATCCCACTTTCTGGCTCGCAGGAATCGGAGCAACAAACTGTCAGGATGCTCCTGCTTGACCATCTTCAGAATGGAGAAACACATTTGCTCGGGTGTCATCTTGGATAGAATTTTCTCCATGGATTTGATTTCTGATTCGTGGACGCCCATCTGCCGGAGCTGGGTAAAGAGCGATGCAAAGTGCTGGGGGGTGACCTTTTTGGTGGCAATTTCCGACATGATGTTTTTTTGGGCATCTTTGTTCATGAGGGCGTCCACTTTGTCGAGGGATGCTTGCTCTTTACTCCCCCCATTTTGCGACGCGTTTCCCTCTCCGCTCTTTTGATTTGCTGGATTATTGCTGTCTGACTGCGTGCCATCGGTGCTTTCTTCTTTCAACGCATTGAGGATAGCATCGACGGTAGGCTCCTTGACTCTATCCAGTATCTCGAAGAGCTTGTTGGGTGATCCCTCTGGAAGGGGGACCTCATATACCGCGGACAGCACAGAAGCTGCTGAGGTAAAAAGGAGGATCCATAGCTCACGCAGCTTAACCTCTTGGCTGGGAGTGAGGTTATGCACGTATCCGGTCGACGTGTCGGGTGTGATAGTCATATTGAGCTTGTGTAAGTTATCTTCAACCAATTTCAATACGCCGAGGATGATGATATATCACATAAATCTCCGTCACTTAGCACCTTACATGGCGGCAGTGCTTTATTCAAGGTGGATCAGATATCCACATGAAATCCTCCGACTATGGAGGGCTACAGCTGCCTCGGCCACCCCTCTTGGATGGAGCACGGGGGAGTCACGGCACTACCTCGGTGGTGGGATCTGGTAGATCATCCTGTCATTAACTTTCATGGGGTTGGGCCGTTCACACACGCCACTGCGAACCGAACCAGGGTCGGGACGAGAGAGAGGTAGATCCCCGCACTGTGGAGATGGTCTAACTTCTTGGGACCAACATGTATCCATTCCCTTCTGATTTTGACTAGGGCCTATCTGGGTGTCCAGAGAACATGAGTGTATCTCGTATTCATTATCTCGTTGAGTTGCATTATAGCCAAGGTTCACAGCAAAGCATCCATATAATCATGAGGTTCACATAACAAGCATACTATAATCCTCCATCAAGCTGCAAACCACCTCACAGCTCCCACTCCTCCAACTTAGTCAATCTCAAATGCATACCCTCAATAGGCTGACTTGTCAAAGTCCCCCCAAAAGTAATCCTCTGCCCAGGCTCCGTCAGCTGAAAACGGAACATCCCAAACAGCCCCGCAACGGCACACCGGAACTCGGCTTTCGCAAAGTCCTTCCCAATACACGCCCGTGGCCCATGCAGGAACGTAATCTGTGCAAAATTCGTAGACGCGCCTCCATGTTTATTCGGCGTCTGTTTTCCCGTCTTCTCATCTATATCAATCCACCGCTCGGGGAGGAATTGGTCCGCTGTTTCGCCCCAAAACTCTGGGTTGCGGTTAATAGCCTGCGGGCAGAGTGCAATAGTAGTGCCCTTGGGGATTTTCTTTCCTGCGATGGTGGTTTCGCGGATGGCTTCACGGCCGGTCATGGGAACTGTTGGGTACAGGCGTAGAACTTCTTGACAGACTCCGTTGAGGTAGGGCATTCCCTCGAGATCTTGCCAGGATACGACGTCGGAGGGGGAGGGGATGGTTGCGTATATCTCTGAGCGTAGCTTTTCTTGGATCTCTGGCTCGAGGCATAGATGGTAGCAGCACCAGGTGAGTGCGCCGGCTGTGGTTTCATGCTGTTTTAAAGATTAGATTGTGCTTCCGTAGTCTGTGGACAGAAGATAGTTTGGGGCAAGACGTACCCCAGCAGCGAGGAACGTCAGCATTTGATCCACCAGTTCACTGTCACTGAACTCCCCACCGCGCATCATGGTGCCCAGAATATCGCCTTCGGCGGCTTCTTGCTGAGTCTTCTCCTGAGCAATCTGTTGTCGCTTCTCGTGAAGGATGTCGGAAAAGAGGTTTCGCAGATACTTGACCTTTTCGGGCAGAACGGTATTCGCGTTGCAGGGAATGCGCTTCACAAACCACTGTGGTAGAATGATTGAGATAGCAAATAACATTAAGAGGTCCGTGGATGGCTTGAGAATGGCGTTGAAGTTTTGCGAGACGGGATCATCCTCGTTCTCCAGCGACTGGAAGTCTCGCCCGATTGCAGCTGGTCCAATGATGTCCAATGTCAATCGGCTATTGAGGAAATGTGTTAGTGAATGGACAAACATGGTCGGGTGTGGTCTCGTACTTGGCCCATCCTTGAATCTCGACAATTCCCGCAGATTGGCCCTCTTTCTTTCCAGGCACAGGATGGAGATCAATCTCTTTCTGCAACTGGCGGAGAAGATGCTGTGTTTTCGACCACATCAGGGGATACATCGCGCGAATGTTCTTGATGTTGAAAGCTGGGTTAACAGCTTTGCGCGCGGCACGATGAGCATCGCCCTCGGAAAGGATGAGACCATATCCCAGACCACGAGCCAGGAACTCTCGTCCGCCTGGCGGCTTGACAAAATCATAGCTGTTTGTGTGGAGGACATCCATGAGCGCCCTGTGGTTGGTAGCAACCACAAAGCTGTAGTTCAAGGCCTCTCGGAAATGGATCAGTCCTTCATTTGGGATATTTCGTAGCCAGTCCACGATGATGCTTCCTCGAGGTTGGCGTAGGAAGACTTTGGCTCCGATGAGGGGGCCCTAGATGAAGACAGCCGTATTAGCACCACGCAGGTATGGAAACCTCAATATTGAAGAGGAAAAAAGTACATGGACTGTGGGCAGGTGGCGAAGAGGATTGAAGAAGAATGGCCAGATGAATATGTTCCATATTGCCATCAAGACAAAGTTGATGATAAGCGCATAGAGAAATATTGTGGTAGGGCGCTCCGAAGTCATACGGAAGAAAATGATTAAACCAGTTTCAACAACAGTAGGAGGAACAAGGAGAACAAGGCGCTCCTTAGCAGTAGACATTTTGTGATTCTTTGTTTGTTATCAGGTCTGAATATCGGTATCAACTACAGGTTCTAGTGGCTACATCCATCACGATATATACACCACGACCAAAGAAATTGGATTTGCTAAGGTTGGTTAGGTAGTCTAAGCTCACATGCCATTTCACAATGATGTTGCCAGTAGAAATACCTTCAACGGTGAACACATCTAGCCCACGTGATGGAAGGTTTGCTCTCCATTACTCATTCCTGATGCCTATTGTTGATGCCACTGGTCATGCTCTGTCTGGGGTTCACATGAAGAACACTAACGCCGTCGATCAACCTGGAAACATGCGGGGAACGTCCTTAGCGCCTCCCAACAGTTTCTGCTTCAGGCGGTACCTATCGACAGTATGAGCAAAGTTCAGAATGCGTCATACTGTAGCCTGCAGTATTCTCCGCAATACGAGTCAAAATCACATGTCGAGATCGGCTATTTCCCGTACTTCGAGCTTACCTTGTTCGGCATGCAGGGCGAGCGAACCAGATCGTCTTTGTTTAGCGCATCGACTTTCTAACCTTGGAGAAGTCTATGTATAATTATCTATAGTTATTTTCCATTATTGAGTACCTAGTGGGTCGGTGCTGCACTATACTACCGGGGATGATTGCAAGGGGCAAAGTTGATCACTGCCATGGCTATCATCTAACCAGTAGCTTGTGCTTGACTTTACACTGTCTTCTTTTTCCTAGCTTGACATATGTTTTTTGAATTCATGGAATCGATTTATCCGTTTCTACTCGCTTGCCTGGAGTTGGGATATGTCCGTTTCTGTCACTCCATGTGTTCACAATTTCACTACTAACCGAAACCTTAGAAAGTGGTCCAGCATTCTATATACACCACCTAGTCCCTAGGTTAGAGGCTATTTATAGTTAATCTTGCCTCACAACATTACACCGGTTTCATCTTCGTCTTTAACCAAAGTTTTCTCCCAAGTTACCTTCGACCTCGCAGATTGTGCTGGCCTCTGCCCTATGAGACGACGGAAATATGATTATAGCTGCAGATCCTTTTGCTGCGGTTACTCCTTCACCCGAGGAATCAGTGCGTCAGTTGCTTCCTTTGACGAGCCTAGTGTCTAAGTGAACAAACGCAGCGTGTATCCTTCCAGCGCGAGGCCCATTTGATATACATAGTAGTCTCTAAATCGTCGTAGCTTTGCGTCGCCATTCCACTTGCTATACGGTGCCTGGTCGCAAATGCTCAAAAGCCAGCTTCTCCCCTCTTTGAATATTTTTCTCTTTCAACCTCACCTTGAATAGCTATTTATCTACTTGCACAAAGCCGGTGGAGTACATTCGCGCCTTCTGCTCAGCTGCCACATTGATTCTCTTGCCAAACTTGGCGGCTGCCTCTTCCATCAACGCCTCCCACTGCCTCAGCGCCACCTGTCGGCTTTCATCCCCCGCATTTTCGCTAAAAAACCGCAAGCCATTCTCCCATACTTCCAAAGGAACCCGCCGTAGTCGACAAGCACCCCGCCCAGTGACTGCAC
>JAXQJV010000031.1:0-42132 GCA_037042255.1 Penicillium sp. PG106-07D | reverse complement strand
TGTGGCTATTGTTTGAAGGCGTTCCTGAAGCCTCAAAGGCAAGTGCGGTCAATGAATGCAGAAGAGGTTATGGAACTTCTTCTTTCCGTGGCCAATTAGAACAGGTGGTGGTTGCCCTCCCGAGTCCCTTTGGCTTAGGGCGATTCTGCACATCCTCTACGTCAGAAACAGACCCCGAATATTCCATGGGGCATGTCCTAGTACTACACGAGATCCATAGCCCTCAGCATCCAATTTTTCCCCATTATTTGATCAAAGGTTATACGAAGCGCACGTACAGTAAGAACGCTGAACTGTCTATGACTGTTGTGTAGTATCCATGTACTACCTATGTAGGCTAAATATGATCTCCGACAAGACCGTCTATCATGGCTTATGCCCATTTATCCGTCCCCAATCCCTGCTACACTATCCCGTCTTCTGCCACGGAGCCCATGCAGCGAGGGGTCCTGGAACGCCAGTAAGGAGATTGCAATTTTAACACAGAGCGTCGTGCATTCTAGTTCTCAATTCTGTAGTACCTGTTATAAACCTCGTAGGAGCACCCAGCTACCGCTGACTGGATTTAATCAGAGAACCAACCCTTTTTCCTACCTTCCTTTGATCTTGCCCTTCTTTCCCAGTCGGATCCCAATTTTTTCCATCTTCTCTTTTTCTTCTGCCTCCGGTGCTCCACTTGTTCCCTTTCCATTGCCTACTCAAATAACCTCCGTTAGCGTCTGTGGGACTGGTCCTGCGGCTGCACATCATTGCGATTTATTGAAACAACCCAAGTCGAGCGGGTAAGTTGGTGGCCAAAGACTCCACTTTTTCTCTTCCTGCTTTGGACGTCTTTTTTTTTCCCATTTTCTTTTTTTCTTTTCCTTTCGTCCAACTGGAGATAGTTCGTGTCTTTTTGGGCCGGCTGAGCGGGTTTAGCAAGCAATGAGTGGCCACCGCCAGCTCCGAGGTCTGCAGCCGAAAAAGCTGAGCTTTTTTGGGTCCCGTTCCCCGACCCCGTTTTCCCCAAGCGTGACCTGTGCTGTTAGTAACCCATCAGGAGAGAGAGAGAGAGAGAGAGAGAGAGAGAGAGTGACCGATCTGCCATGAGTATTATGCCAGGCTAGACTCTCTGCTCCACGGATATAATACCTCCGGTTGCACCACCCCCTCCGGTTTCTTGTTTTCTCCTCCTCTTCTTCATCCTCATCAAACCTATCCAGCAGTGCTGATTGGCGTTTGATTTGATCGCTTCTTTCTCCTTCCTCTATCCTCATAGTATAACTGTGTTATACCTTTTGTCCATTGTTCAGCGAGCTGAACTCTCCCCTTTTATTGTCATACCTGTTTTTAAAACCTCACAAAAAAAACATCTCTAATTACCAATTGTGGTTGTCGCCGATCTTAGTATCTCGCAATCATGTCTACCGAAGTCAGCAACAACGGAGCTCTGGAGAAGGACCTCAGCACCACCGCGCCTACGGCTACGGCTGCCGATAATGGCACTCCCGTCCACCCCCAGATGTCGGCCGAGGAGCACGAAGTTGCTCGCGCCGCTGCTCGCTTCGGCTATGGGCCTCTGGCTCACGTCGATGCTGAGGCTCGCCTCCGTCCCTTCGGTGGTGAGTTCCAGCCCGGTCTGTACAAGTCCGTCGAGAACCGCAAGTTCGCCAACCCGGCTCCTCTGGGCCTGTGCGCTTTCGCCCTCACCACCTTCGTTCTGAGCGCCATCAACATGGGCACTCGTGGTCTCACCGCGCCCAACATTGTCGTCGCTCTCGCCTTCGGTTACGGTGGTCTCGTTCAGCTGCTGGCTGGTATGTGGTAAGTTGTCGCAACCCGAATCGCAATTCCAATCACCGCGCGATCAAATGCTGACGTGTGTCGCAGGGAAATGGCTGTCGGTAACACTTTCGGTGCCACTGCTCTGTCCTCGTACGGTGGTTTCTGGATCGCTTTCGCTATTGTCTTGACTCCTGGTGGCTTCGAGATCGTTGCTTCGCTCGAGAAGGACGGTGGCGCTGCCTTCTTCTACGACTCGATGGGTCTGTTCCTGATGGGCTGGTTCATCTTCACAACCATCCTGCTCTTCTGCACCCTCCGCTCGACCGTCGCCTTCTTCCTGCTGTTCTTCTTCCTGGACCTCACCTTCCTGCTGCTCGGCATCGGCTACCTGGTCCGCACCGACGGAGCCCCCACCACTTCCATCATCAAGGCTGGTGGTTTCTTCGGCTTCATGGCTGCCTTCGCCGCTTGGTACAACGCCCTTGCTGGTCTGGCTGATAACAGCAACAGCTTCTTCATCATCCCCGTTGCCCACTTCCCCTGGTCCCCCACTGGCCGTAGCCGCCGTGGCAAGACCGAGCGTGAGTTGGCGTAAATGTCGGATGTTGAGAGTATTGGAGACGTGCGCGTTTGGGTCGCGTGTAATGTGATGATATCCCCCCCCCCCCCTCCATGCTTGTACTATCCAGCCGCGGCAAGAAAACTTGAAGGAGAAAGGAGAAAGTTCTTGACCTTGGCCGTCACTCGGGTTCTGTCGACGCGTTCGCTCGTCGTCGGGGGTGCTCTGTTTGACAGGTGGAGTGATGGTCCTTCTCTTTCCTTTTCCTTGTCCATGGTTCGGTGTCTTTGTCTTTTCTCGGTCGTTATCGGTCGGTTTGAGGCAGTTGCACAAAATGGTCCGTATCTTCGTCGACGTTGTGTCGCGGGGTTGCGGATTTATAAGGGGAGGAGGAGGATCCTTGGCGGTCCCTCTTCTCCCTGATTTCCTTGTTGTATTTAGTCTCCTTGCTGTGAATTGCTTACTTAGTTAATAATTAACCCATGTTATGATCATGCTTGTTCCTCCAGGTTGTGTAAAAACGTACCGACATCTCGTACTCGTTTTCGTCTGCGTGGCAGATGGATGATAATGGATGATCTGATATCCTCTGTCGGAGGTACGGCGCAGCAAGGTGAGAGAAGGCGTGTTTGAGAGTTTGATTTGAAGCGAAAGATGGCGGAGTGAAGTACAAGTGGGAAGTAAGTGTGCCGATGCATCTCTGGTTTTCATGTCTGCATAAGCTCGATGGATCTGGGTTAGTTGGAGGCCTAAACTGTAAGTTCAGTGACAGTAAGTAGCCAAAACCGTGAATATTCAGGCGTCGAAGCCAAGCAACCGCATAATGACAGAGAAATATCAACCAAGATCAACCTGTGACACTGCAGCTCTGGAGCAAAGAGATATTTCGGACTGTTGACGCCGGAACATTGATTGAGCAGTCTCAACACCCTATATAAGCTCGTCGTCTGCCCTCAAAAAGACCATTTTAGGGTCGCTCAGGCCCATCCAAGTGGAGATCGACGTCCATAGTCATAGGACTTGTCTCAGTGAGCAAGGCAATTAATATGACAACTCCCTGTCTAAAGCGAGCGGAGGTAATCTGCTATGAAGAAAAAGTTAATCATGGCTATTTTTCAGTCTTTCCAAGCCAGTGTATAGATGGGAGTAAGCAGATAGGAGAGCATACCGAAGGAGCCCACTCATTTCCGGGATTCTTCATTCTAGATTCGGAGGGTTAGTGGAGAACTGTCAAGGCAGTGATATCGCCAGGTCAAGCACACAGTGAGAAACAAAAGACATGCAATGGAGAGAAAAGGGGATTGTGAGTTATTTAGGTCTCCGACTCAGTTGCCTTGGCCTGGTGCTTGACTTGCAGCCCGAACGATCGCCGAGATCCACCCGGTGCAAACTCGGCCCACGCTCGGCCAACAAGAGTGCCT
Organism: Penicillium sp. PG106-07D; assembly: GCA_037042255.1. NCBI lineage: Eukaryota > Fungi > Ascomycota > Eurotiomycetes > Eurotiales > Aspergillaceae > Penicillium > Penicillium sp. PG106-07D. The sequence goes on along the minus strand of JAXQJV010000031.1, from coordinate 38,388 downwards.
GACAGGCTGACAGGCTGACACTGTGAGTGTCCTGACGCCGGCGATTGCTCGGCCTGCCGGGGAGCTGAGCTCGTGCCGAGCAGGAGCTAACCGGCTTCGCGGGTTTGATTCGCTGGCTTGTCATGCTGCAACGGGCAGGTGGTGGAACTGCGAAAAGGGATGTAATAATTCACGCGGGAGACGGCCCCTGATTGTTATTATAATATGCAAAAATTAGAAGACCCGGACCAAAGGATTTGGCTCCGGGATTTCCTGGTGTTGGGCGAAGAAAGCTCAGGACGCGCCGGAGATGATTATACCCGCGATAGCTGTGAGCTTCAACGCGCGTCGGGATTTCCGAGATGCATTGGATTTTCAGTTTACCGCTTGATTCGAGTAAAGAAATAGCTACATTTGAGGAATTGATTCACGACGACATTACTGAGTCTTTGTATATAGTGCTGGGCAACCTTGCGCCCTTCAGAATTGAAGATACCTATATGCTCTCTGCTAGCACAAACAACCTTCCAAAGTGGGACTCTGGGTGCTCCACAAGCACAGGTAGATAGTACGCTGAGTCGCTGACATAGAGCGCCTCTGATCGATTGTGCATTGATCAATTCCTCTCCATAGTATGTTCGCTTCCTTCCTCGGCTATCTCGGCTTTTCCCTTGCGTGTTTCTTGCCATCTTAAAATTACCGCAATGCTGATAAAGAGAGTTGCTGCCAGCAGGGAGAGTCCGAGGTATACCTTCGCACCGATTCGCCAGTGTGGTGCCTCCGAGGCCGGAAACGCAGCGATGGGAAGGAATGCGCTGAAGAGGTACGAGAAGAGAGTCCCCGTTGCGAAGAGGACTGTTCGGACTTGAGGTTCCCTCTCAAGATGCGCTGCTGCCCAGGCGCAGAGGAGCATTGTAGATACACTGCGAGAATTAGATTCCTGGGTGTGTTTGGGGGAAGGTTCCAGTACTCACGCTCCCATGTAGTTCATGTACCATCCGGCCATGTAGACATGCTCGTTGCTTGGTCGAATGATCAGGATCACGAGGGATGTGACATTGATGACCTAGAATGACTCTTAGCTGAGAATGCAGGTTGATTGTTGCTCATGACATACCGAGTGAAGAAGCAAGAATGGCAGCCTGACTCCTAGGAAGTCACTAAAGCCGCTAAAGAGAAGCTCTGCGACAAGCTGGATTGCTTGACCCGCGATGGGCAAGTAGTTGAGCATCGCGACCGAGCTTCAGGAATGGTCAATCATTGAAACATAATCTTATGTGGTAAGAAATCTCACTATCTTCTGGTTCCGTCCGCATTTTTGAGAGACTTCAGCCATAGATTGAAGTAGTTGGAAGGAGTTTGATTCGTGCCAATAGACCACGCGACTGTTCCGTTAGTTCCCAATCTATCTATATCTCGTCGGCAGCCGTTGGAAGAAACTCACGCGCAAAAATCCAAACATGCCAGAATTTGAATGCACGCAGGAATGTCTTCGGGGTAATTCCAACCTGGGGATCCCGGCCAATCCGTCTGTTGCGGGCTCTGGCAATCTCTGGTAAAAGTCCGTCAATACTAGTCCCTTCTCTCTGTCCTGGAAGTGGATTCTACCAATATCGCGTGGTCTGAGATAAAATTTTGAAAGTGGGTTCTGGCGTTCGGGCTAAGAATCTTGCGTGAGCAGACAATGTGGCCCGAAAAGAGGTGAGTTACATACGAAGCCTGGTAGAAGAACGAAAGCGACAAGGGCGACGAAGATAGTACATATACCCTGAGAAGTCAGAGTATAGTCCAGATCGTGCGAAGGCGAGCTCAATCAACTCACGTTGATGATAAAGGCCCATCGCCAACCGCTCCGGCCAAGCGAACCCTCGAGGTTGGTTGAAAGAGCACCTTGCATAGCCCCGGAAAGCATAGCACCAACAGGTTGTGCAATATTGTACAGGCTCATCCGAAGGGCCATTTCATGAGGCATATACCATTGACTAATAGGCGTCAGTTGACCTATGAAAACAGGGTTGAGCACATACCTGATGATTGTAAAATATCCTGGCCAAGTTGCGCCCTCAAAGAACCCGATCAGAAAGCGAAGTCCGTACACCTTGAGGCGAATGGGTCAGCCAAGTTCAAGCCTTGTAACGCGGATACCAACCTGCTTGGCATTGGTGACCGTTGATAAGCAGCATGTCAGTACCCCCCACATCACCTAGTGTCTCATTTAGCGTACTTTGCCCTGAGTGAATGGTAACCGCATAGCTTACCTCGCAGGTCGGTAGCCACTGAGATGGACCAAAATGTGAGATAAGAACACACGAAGGGTAGAGCATTATCATATATCCGATGCTGTTGAAATTCGAGTTAGTGAGAGTTCTGAGGATGGAACTTTCCAGGTACTGTTGTGGACAGCCCTGAGTTAGCGTACTTGAAGTAGGTTGTAAAATAGTTCAGTTCATTTCCATATAGCTTGAGGTCTGTCTGCATCCCCGATACATACGCATTGCTCTAAGATCAGTGTTAGAGTGCAGGTCCATCGCAAGGGTCCATCCGTGGACAGTACTCACGATATTGGTTTGGTCGAGGTATTTGAAAGCATAGCCCAGGAACCCAATAGTCAAGAAGAATAGATCCAGACGCCACACCTCGAGCCAAGATTAGATTTGAGGCAGATTCAGCATATGTAGGAAACAAGTACGTACCAAAGCTCTCTCCTCTTTTGGGTTGATGTCAATTTCATCGACACGAGCGACCGTATTCTCAGGAACCTTGGTGTCAATGGCCTGCCTGCTCATTTCGGGATCTGAGATTATGTTTTGGTGTCAAGAAAGGTTGTGATGCTTCAATAAAATAGATATAACATGGATTTGGGACAGAAAGTCGAGATGTGCGAATAATGGCATCAGCGGGGTACCGGAAGGCGTATGCCAGTGCAGCGTTCCTAGTCCGATAAAGGTAGGTCCGATCGAACAAGTATTCATGAGTTGCTCAAGATACCACTGCTGCATGAATCTAAGGCGGCTAGCTAGACATTCGCATCCGCCAGTGATGAATGCCTTTCCGTTTTGAGGACGCCGTTGTGGAGAAACGCAGATGCTACCGAGACAGAATATCACGCCATAATCCCTCGTATGACAGTATCCAATATTTGATACGCTCACAGTTTACTTTGAAAAATTTGAGCAATTTCGGCCCCCTATTAAGCAATCAAGATAGTGATTTAGTGCGTTTAGATCTCGGATACTGGCCGATCGCATGGGGTGGTGATGTTCTGGTACAGAAATAGTGGGCTCTGCTGAGCCAAGGCGATCAGCCATGAGAAAAGTTCCAACCTTCTAGTTGCACGTAAAAATATACTCGACGTACTTATCTTACAAACTGGACGACTCGAAGAGAGTCACGGTCACGTACGTTCCCTTTACACAAATTCATTGACACTCAACCAAGTACGTTATCTTGAACACCATGCGATGATCAAAAATCTGATAAGTTCAAGCCATTGATGATGTATTAAAATCTTCACCCGGAATTTCGACTCTACACTGACTTGCAGACATTTTCTAGTTCTAATGCTAGATGATGAAGCCACAATGGCATCAAGGAGATGCTGGGCTCACTAGCGCCTCAGTTATCAAGTCCATATGCATCTGAAAGCCCAGTGGCCTAGAGCAGAGCTCACCATCAAGCGATTCACATCCCATGACAAGTGTCATCACTCATAGCCAGCTAGATACTACTCGCAGCATTTTTGGATTTCGCCGGTCCGTGGAACTGGACTCTGACTTGAATAACATTTGTTACCCGCCTAAAACATGCTCAACCGTACAAGGATGATAGGGCAAAATGCCATCGTTGGTGCTGGGCGTTGACTGCGTCATTTGTAAATATTTGATCCCTTCGCAGATGCCGAAGGAGCTTAGCATCACACAACAGGCCATTGCAAAATACGAGGAAGACATGTTTTCGTGTGCAAGCGATATATCCACAAGAAATGTCGAGATATGGAAATGATAGCATCTGACAACTCATTCCCTCAAGATGAGCCTTGATGACTGAAGAAGGAAAAGGCGGGACAGATCCATTTGACCGAAAGCTATCTTGTCATAATGAAGGCAATGTTTCTTCGTCAAGGAATTTGACGATTCAAATCAAATAGATGGGCACTGCTTGCAAGTATAGTCTGACGAAATCAAGGTTAAGCTATGATACTTCACTGGTGAGTGCAGCCTCGGCTTGTGTCTTTACCTAGGGTTCGGCTGTGATATCCGAAATTCAACTGCCCAGGCAACAATCATGTACATCATCAAAACTGATACCTTAACGAATATCCACGGCCCTGCCATGTAGATGATAACGATAAGTTCGCCACTTCACGTTCATTGAATTACCCCAGACCCATTCTTGGAGGAGAAGAAGAGTATCTAACCACAATCGGTGATGATCGCCCCCACGATGCACCCAATCTAGTCCTTTCCGGGCATCCACTGCGAAGGCCCCACTCAGTGATGGTTCTACCCAAGTCTTGGTGATTCCGGACACGTGGGGGATACCAAGATGATGAAAAAACGAGGATACCAGCCTCGGTTTCAACGATCCTGTGAAGATTATCATCATTCAGATAAAATGGCTCTTGGCCGCGAGCCATTCTCGAAGACACCAAAACGTCCTCTAAGGAGACATCTCGAGCCACCATGAGTGCCCAACCGAACACGAAGGAGTCCATGAAATCCACTTGGCGCCGATGGAATCGAAGCCAGTGGAGACTTCCTCACAAGATCTTTGAGAGCGCCAACGTCTACCATGCCGACCTTGATAGAGAAGTCCCAGTTCACTCGAAGGATGATAAAGTGCCTTACGTCTCCGACTGGTCAATGAATATCTGGGTTATCGTCCATGCAGGCATCCCACTACTCCTCCATCAACTATACGTGTATCTGACAGGGAAGAATTTTGGACCTATCGTTGCTTTCGGTTACTATTACTATGCGTCCAGGGTATTCACGACCCGAGAATTGCGCAATATGAAAGAGCTTGGTCATAAATATGGGTTCCTGGATGGCGATAAGCATGAGCGAGATGGTGTGCCCGACGAGGGTGTCTCCAAAGCCCTGACTTCAGTCATGCTCGCGGGCTTGGTGCGCCCCTTGATGACGGTTTACCTCACCTACCAGACCAGCAAAGACCCTATCTCATTGAGCTGGGGATGGCTTCCTCTAGAGGTTAGCTTGTATGGTATCGTCTTGGACTTCTGGTTCTACTGGTACCACCGCATCATGCACGATGTCAATGGCCTATGGAAATATCACCGCACACACCACCTGACGAAGCACCCGAATCCCCTGCTCACGATTTACGCCGATTCCGAGCAAGAGTTCTTCGACATTGCGGGAATCCCGATCATGACCTATCTCACGATGAAGTTCATGGGTTTCCCAATGGGATTTTACGAATGGCACATCTGCCAGCTCTATGTTATGTTTGCGGAATTGGCAGGGCACAGTGGACTCCGTCTTCATGCGTCACCTCCGAATCCACTCACCTGGCTCATGAGAATGTTCGAAGCCGAGCTCGTTGTCGAGGACCACGACCTTCACCATCGCAAGGGCTGGCGGAAGAGCCATAATTATGGCAAGCAGACACGCGTTTGGGACCGTATATTTGGCACATGCAGTGATCGAATTGAGAGCGTGCATGAAAATGTCGACTACGAGAACACGGTCTGGATGTCTTTGTTTTAGAAAAGCCGGTCGTTCCTCCCTGATGGGCACTTGAGATTTCCACCATGACCGGAAAATGATAGATGATTAGATTAGCCACCATAATATGTCCTATGTTTCATAAGATCATTCTGCCCGCCGTCGTTCACGTTGTTGATCGCAATGAGTGAAGTGCTGTATGATCTGTATCATGCGGCTATGTCCGCCTTGGCTCGGAGAAGCCTTATTAGAATTTAGCAGTCTTAGTGTGGTTCCCCCGCATTTACTCCAGGGGCTCACGGCTGAATTCTGCAGCACCATCTTTCAGGCTTGTTATCATTTAGCCATCTCGGCTCTGGTTAGTTTAGTCCGTTGGTGCCCTGATACTCTTTTTGCCCCAGATTCAAGTTCTTCAGGCGATTGGGGCCGGGGGTATCTCCGTTTTGGGCCGCTCAGGCATTGGTGGAACTCCATTCTGCGCCGGTGTTTGAAATGGTGTCTCCGACTATGGTGGACCTTTTACTGTCGTAAGTTGATCCCACAATGTGGGAGATTGTCACGTCTTGTCTTTTTAGCAAAAATGTGCTCCGGTTAAAGGAGATGAAGGGATCGTCGAGGCACGAGAGCAGTGGATATTTTATCCCAGGTTCTAGATATAAAGACCAAAGATCTCGCTTCCAGTGCCATTCTCTAACCAAAAACCTTTCTTCCTCGCTTCTCTTCACTACCACAACTTTCAGCTTCACTCATCATGGTGTCCTTTACCAGCCTCTTCCTGGCTGCCTCTGCCATTGTCGGCGCCTTCGCTGCTCCCAGCGAGGTGCTGGACAAGCGCCAGACCATTACCACCAGCCAGACTGGAACTAACAATGGCTACTACTACTCCTTCTGGACCAACGGTGGTGGTACCGTCGACTACACCAACGGTGCAGGCGGAGAGTACAGCGTCTCCTGGACGAACTGCGGTGACTTCACCTCCGGCAAGGGTTGGGCCACTGGAAGCGCCCGGTAAGACGTCTACCTCCGATCTACTAGTCTCTCTCTAACGTCTTGCCGTCTCGTTTACAGGAATATCAACTTCTCGGGTTCCTTCAACCCTTCGGGTAACGCCTACCTTGCTGTTTATGGCTGGACTACTGGCCCCCTCGTCGAGTACTACATCCTCGAGAACTACGGTACTTACAACCCGGGCCCTAGCATGACCCACAAGGGTACCGTCTATAGCGATGGCGCTACCTACGACATCTACGAGCACCAGCAAGTCAACCAGCCCTCCATCCAAGGCACTGCGACCTTCAACCAGTACTGGTCCATCCGCCAGAGCAAGCGTTCCAGCGGCACTGTGACCACTGCCAACCACTTCAATGCTTGGGCCAAGTTGGGAATGAACCTGGGTAGCTTCAACTACCAAATTGTTTCCAGTGAAGGTTACCAGAGCAGTGGTTCTTCTTCCATCACCGTTTCGTAAGCAAAACAAGTTGGTTGCGAGTCTGAGGTTGACATTGAGACGTGACATTTGTTGAGTGGTGGTCAAACCTTCAGGATCGGGTTCGGTTTGAGGTTCAATTGAACAGGATGGTGGTTGCAGCGGGCTTCTCTCGAATGCCGGACATTGAGAGATATTTATAGCGTATGTGATCAAGTCGATTACAATCACGTCAAATAAATACAGTATCGTCCATAGTCCTCCAAAATATTACGAAGCGTACAGAGTCATACCTACCACTGAAAGAAGGCGCATACACAAGGACGCCGAGCCTTAAGACCCTCATACTTTCACAAGGCCAAGTTTAATCGGACTTTCTGCAGTGGCTGTAACCACATCTGCATTTGAGCGGGGGTTCCAGCCGAGCAATGTTTTAGCCTTCTCAATCGACCCAGGACGACGCTCGCTCAAAAACGGGACCACCAGGGCAATTCCAGAGTCAAACAGCCCAAGGAACCTCAAAGCGAAATTTGGGATCGTCCTCGTCGGCACTTTTCTAGCCTTGGGCCCTAGCCTCTCATGTAAAGTCAACGCAATATCTTTGGTTGACATTACTGGGGGCGACATGCACAAAAACCGTTCTCCCTTGGCTTTGGGATGGGTCATAGCGAGTAGATGGAGGTCAGCCACATCTCGAACATCGACGATCCCGAACTCGATATTCGGGCATCCTGGCACTGCACCGTTCAACATGCGGGTGGCAACTTCGATGGAAGTAGACGTGTCGGGGCCCAGAACAGGGCCCATAATATTGGCCGGATTCACAACAGACAGCTCCAGGCTACCTCCTTCGTTCTCGATAAAGTCCCATCCAGCGCGCTCAGCCAGTGTCTTGCTTTTCTCGTAAGCTCCGACCCCAGGCCCATCCACATCAGTCCAGTCTTCCTCGGTAAACGGCTTAATTGGGTTCCTGTTGCGATGACCGTGGCCGATAGCCGCATACGACGATGTAACAACAACGCGCTTCACTCCAGCATCTCTGGCCGCCCGTAGTACCGCGAAGGGTACCTCCGCGGGCGGGGATAATCAGGTCGTTTTCGTTTTGGGGGGCCTCTGCTGGGAACGGAGACGCGACGTGGAGCACATAAGTGCAATCTTGGACAGCTTCTTTCCAACCGTCGTCCTTGGTCAGGTCGGCTTGCACAAAGACGACACTTTCTGCATTCGGGGCGCCTGTAGCTTGGAGTGTTTAGAGGACAGGCTCGGTACGATTTAGTGACCGTACCGTTGCTTTCACCCGGTAGCCTGCATTCAAGCAGTGGATAATGCACTGGGTACCGACAAAGCCAGATCCCCCTGTGACTAGGACACACTCGTCCTTGCTGGCCATTATTAACAGTTTGGAGAGAAAAAGAAATCCGTCAATTGTCAATGCTGACTCCTGGGTGCTTGACTTTTACTGACTTGAGGCGTGAACTGATGATTGCCGTTCTAGACTAGGCGGCTTGAGCACTACTTATGCCATAGGCAGAGCTAGCCCGGAAAACGTGGTATGTATAATAGTGCCCTGGAGAAATGCCTAAAGGTAAGGCCAAAATGAAAACTATTGAGCTTCTACAAGTAGATAAACGGGACCAGTCGGTTCATGGAGATAGTTTGCTGCTCGAATGCTCATCTGTATGGCATAAGGAGCTGGTCGGGGGCGGGAAGACGCTACCTCCGAATAGCCGTTGGAAATTGGAGATTTGGAGCAGCTACGGCATGAAGGATCAGACCAGCCACCAGCCAGGGGACGTCTGCCGGTACTTACAAGACAAGTTCCTCGAGACCGCAAAGCCTGCTTCCGTAGAGGGTTAGAGTCAGTTAACTCCCCTGTAAGTAGCCGTTCTGGCCATCAAATTCGCCTTGCTGATTCGTTTTCGCGTTCGGGCCCCCAAGCCCCACGCAGAGAGCTGTACGGAGTACAGAGTAACTTTGTCAGAAAATAGCGTGATGATTGACCCAGAGGAGGGGGTATCTTGACAAGGATTAGACTTAGAGTGCTTTTGACATCTGCCCCGCTTCCACTACGCTAGGTGGACATCCGGTGGAAGTGGCAGTCCCGACCATCGGCCGAGGCTGAGCCGCTGAGGGCAGTTTCGACACGGCACTTCAAGAGATGTCTACTGCTCGGACTAAATCGTTGAAATAACGAAGTTAACTTACTAGTTAGTTAGTTACACCTGTGCGATAATGCCTGGGCCACTGGCTCTTATACACCTCTAATCAAGCCTGAAGGTTATATTTCAATCAACCACGTCGCATCTGTGCAACTGGCCGAGATGGCAACCCCCACCAGTGGTCTATGATCTGTACATTACTTTCTCCAACGGTCTCCGACCAGAAGACTGTTATCTTCGGAGCCGGGACTCTGATCCCACCGAATAATACAAACGAGTACGCTTTGTGCCATTGTGGGCTTGGCTTCAGTTAAATGACGTACGACATCTTCCTTGTCAACCAATAAAGTTGATGGAGAGTATGTAGTTCTGTTCCAACTGAGACCTATGGGGTGTTATCAGGCCGAATTTCGCGCTCCTTCGTATCCCTACCGGACGGATGGGACTTCGCTCGCTTGTACCTTTGATTTCTCCTTGCACACCTTGTTGTCTGTTCTCCGCTATTGATCAACTAACTACTCCGACTGGTGAGACCGTGAAATCAGAGGAAGAAAAAAAACTACCAGCTGAAGAATCGCAACGTATGCAAGCTTCATCAGCAACCAAGAAGCCACCGCTGCCGGATAAGCCCAGAAAACAGTAGTCGATCGGCATCAGTCGGATTCTATGACGGTCCATTTCAATTGAGCAAGTGGAAAGAAAGCCCAAAACGAGAGACTTGCATCCGAGACGGCGGGACACTGCACTTGTATGTGCCTAGCGCAACATATCTCCGTTCATAAAAGCACGCATTGCCTGGGACGCACGTGGCACATGGCCCACCCGAGTCGACTAAGTTTATCGGCAAGATCAGTCACTCGGTTGACAACGATAGGACGGTGGGCCGTCTGAATAATACTAATCCAAGATACTTTTCAATTCGGAAAGTTCATGGCGTGCGCCATTTTTCTCCTCATCTCCTCTCCCGACCGTGGATCTCTCTCGTCCCTTCACTCCACTGCAAAGACTCGATCATGGCAGATCAACGAATCGATGTGGTAAGAGGCATTCTTCAGCTAGTTCTGTGCTAGGTCTGACTGGGGGTGGGCAGGACCCGGATCTCCATCTTTTGGAAGATACCGATGTTGCGCCGGACTACGAGTCGTGAGTGTATCTTCCAACGGGCGGAACTGAGTACGGAGGATACAATCACTAATAACCTACAAGCGATACAACATCCATTGCTTCGCAGATTGCCAAAGGTCGTGTAGAGAATGGCCGCAGGTAAGGCGAGATTGCTACATGGATGTACATGACGCGGGGGCTCAACGAGACAAAAACAGATATCAGGCATTGAAGGATGATGTCTACTGGTAAGAACACCCAGATGAAGAAACGACTGTCCAACTAAACTTGTATCATAGGAGTCCTTCAGATGAGCAGCAATTCGAAGCTTTCGAGCTCGGGTAAGTGTTTGCCATTGTCATATCACGAAACTTGTGACCTAACATGCAGCTCCAGCCATATGGTGTGCGTAATGCTGGACTATCATCAGCCAAATCCCCTCTTCTCAGCTCCGATCGTTAAGAACCCCAAGGTATGAGCGCAACACAGATACTTCTCCATTCATCATGCTAACCAACTTGATAGCATATTCTCGATATTGGAACTGGCAAAGGAAGTTGGGCTATGTGAGATTGATGACTTGTCAACGAAAATTGATCACTAACACCTGGCCAGCGATGTTGCAGATCAATATCCTGATGGTAAGACCTCGTCCTGCTCCAGGATGTTTGCCAGGCCTCAAAATTGACCAAAATAGCTATCGTTCGTGGAGTGGATCTCTTCCCTCCTCCCGTCACTTGGGTACCCCCGAACTGCATATTTGAAGTCGACGATATTCAGAAAGAATGGACTTGGAAAGAGCCATTTGATTTGATTCATCTGCGTCAGATGCTTGGATCATTCGACCCTGAAGGATGGAAGGGATTATATCAGCAATGCTTCGAGTGAGTTTTGATTGCATCGAAAGTGTACACCGTGAGCTCACATCCTATTCTCACCACAGGAACTTGGCGCCCGGTGGCTGGATCGAACAGATTGAATTCGATGTCCGAGTGAGAAGTGATGACGGATCTCTGCCACCAGATAGTGTCCTGGCTAAGTGGGGTGATAACTTCATAGGCTGCGCTGCAAGAGCTGGTCGACCTCTAACAACCCAAGAGACAATGCGCGCTTCTATCGAGGCAGCCGGGTTCGTCGATGTGCATGAGCGCCTCTACAAGGTGCCCATGGGCCCCTGGGCAAAGGATAAACTACTCAAGGAGGTTGGCCATCTCAACCTGCAGCACTGGAAGTCCGGTCTGGAGGGGTATGCCATGTGGCTGCTGACAAAGTTCGGCGCACCAGCTCCATGGACGAAGGAGGAGGTTGAAGTTTACCTGGTCAACGTGCGGAATGAGCTAAAGGATTCTCGTATCCATGCCTACGGATATGCGTAAGTTTGTCCGCGATTGTCAATTGTCCAATCCTGTTCTTATACTGACTGGGGTTACACAGCCGGCGCGTCTGGGCAAGAAAGCCGAGAGATGACCATATGATCCAAACGTTGGCTAAAGCTGAGCAGTCAGCTGTTTGAATGTGTCATAGCGTGAGTAGCTTTCGCCAAGATATTACTTTTTGTGCTCGTTAATTCAGCGATCGAATGAAACTATGTGAATAATAAGCAAGTGCCTCGCCTCCGTTGAGAAGGCCTACTGAATGGACTAGAACCTCGTCTTTTTGTAATTTCGTAGGTTGGTTTGATGCTCACGTAAATTTCCCTTAACTACCGAGTCCGTGATGATAGTACCCTATTTTTCCATTTTGTGGATGGACGCCACATGTTTCTGCGAACCAGCATCCACCTCGCTGTGACTGCTCGGTCTCATCTAATCAGGCAGCATGAGTTAACTAGTTAACTAAAATTATCTAGTCTATCTTCAGGGGGCAGAATTGTGGTCAGGTCGTGTTCCTTTTTTCCCCTACTGGCCTGCATACAAATCGAGCCCCACGAGCTTCTTCCATTCTTTTTTCGCTTGATACAGCATGATTCCTGATTTCTTTATTGGACGAGCTATCCAGAGAGTTTTACAGAGAAGCGGCTGCAATGTTGGATATCCTTAGCGGGGTCCTGCAATACGTGGCTCAAACGGGACAAAGACTAGAGGTCAAGCGTTCTTTGGGCAATGCGACTCAAGGTAAGTCATGGGCGACAGAGAACAAAGTGTGAGGAATATGAAAGGACAACTTTCATAGATAGTCTGACCCTCGTCATCTGAATCTGTTCTTCGAGACTTACTGAAAGCACTTCACCGGAGAAAGTCCGAAATCAAGGACCTGCAAAGAAACTTTGACACTCATGCTCGTGAGGACATTTCCACGCAACAACTTTGTGAGTCGCAGAACGATTTTTTCAGGCTATAAATTCTTTGCTGATGACGAACCTAGACTGGTGCGAATCTCTGTGGAGACGACCATCCAGATACTCTCCATAGTGCTTTAACGCTGGCACAAGCACATGGACTATCAGGACAAATGGCAGAGCCAGTCAAGCTCGGAAAGAGCTGGGTCGGACTGCGGAGGCTGTGGATTTGATATGGTGTTGCTTGGGCAAGGAGGAATGGGCGTTTGGGCATGGACATTTCAAGTTCTTGTAGAGACATGAGTACTTGCAGAAATGGGAGAAAGGGAGGTTGATTATATTTCATGCGAAGGGCTTTCGTGTTCTCATTCGCGGGTTCCCTTGGTACATCTACATTGAATTGCGAGTGCCTCCGGGAATACCAGTCGTGAGACATCTGGAGATCATCATCCACTGATGCTATTCTATGATACATGGTACATACCAATATCCGTAGAAACAGTAAATGCCACTTACATTATATTAAGCCGAAAAGACGGGTCAAACCCTCACACAGTGGCCGAGTCCATCCTTCCCTGAACTTCCTGCCACACCTGCCTCAAAGTGACCAGATGGACGCGGTCCGCATAGAAGAAGCCAAGCAGGATAGACCGACACTCCTGCCAAGAAGTAACGCCATGCATTTGCGCAGCCTTTGCCAGCTCCGAGACGAAATACGTCCGTTCAGAGGGCATCACCTGGCTACAGGCTGCGCCGATGAAAAGCACCCAGATAAGCAGATCGCGGCAGAGCGCGAACAGTCCCGAGGGGATGGTGATTTCCAGCGCGGCCCGGAGTGCAAGAAGCGGCTTTGGTAGCAGAGGCGCAAGCATGGGGTAGAAGCTCCAGATGGCCATATTGTGGAAGCAGAGGCAGGCCAGGCGGGTACAGCCCTCGATCGAGTTGTCGCCCTTGATCTGGCCGGTGGGCGTGTAGCGGTCTGCGTGGAGGGAGTACTCGAGGTAGAGGACTTCGAAGTTGAAGTAATCTTCCGTCTCGTCGTCGAATTCTTTGTAGCCGCTGCTACCCTTGATCCACTCGGCATACCAGGAGAGTTCGAGCAGGTCGTAGATAATTTTGGAAAAGGTTTCGCTGAAAATGCCTGGGATTTTCATGAGGGGAAGAAGACGGGTTGCGCAGAGGGCAAAGTCGTCATTGGGTGGGAGGAGTGACAGGTTTTGGGGGCGAGTGGAGCGGACGAAGGGGAAGATGGGCTTGGTGAGGGCCATGCAGGCGACCCGAATGTCCGTCCTGGTGGGAGATTAGGCATATTGGCCGTCAAGTTTTGGGTACGAACGTCTTACCAGTTGATTTGGAATCGGACGTCGGGTGGTACGTCAGCGAAATTCTTACGCATTCCAATCATTTGGCGCAAGCCCGCTAGGTGAATTTTTAGATAGTCGGGGTTTCCCGATGCAATCTGATCATGATTAGTTTCAAAATTCGTCAGAAAATTTTTCGATGTTCCAATCACCTCAATTGTCAACAAAGTAGACACTGCAGCAATCAATTCATCACTAGAACACTTCACCGGATCCGATAGCCCCTCATTCACTAATCGAATCGTCTCGCCTCGATGGTGAAATGTGTCGACCACTAACGCACTACGGTGCTGATTCGGATCGCGAATTGGCAGCTCGCCCCGTTGCATGGCCGCGTTGGAGGTAGACATACAGATTGCCGCATGAAGAATGGCAGGGTCGCGCTGGATGAGGGCGGCCCAATGGGCCTGCAACTTCGGTTTATACCGCGTCTGCAAAGGGTGCGCTTCTTGGGTCAAATCCCACAGGACTGTTACTCGATATTAGCCAATTGATCATCGCTTATAAAGCCAGACCGTCGAAAGAAAACGAACAATTCTGTAAATGCCGCATCATCCGATCCGTCAGCTGCGTATGTCCCGTATTGAAAGGATCGTGCGCTCCCGATCCCACATATGACCATGGGGAATAGCGCGACTTGCTCGTCGGGTATCCCACGACTTTATCATCGCTACCATCATCGTACGGTTCCTCGGTCCAGGTTTGACAAGCCCAAGACTCTGGTGTTGCCGTCGCGGGCGTGTAGTACTCCACAGCACTCGTGGAAGGAGTTCCTTCTTGCTTCAAAGGGGGGGATGCACTACTATGTGAGCCCCAGCGACTGCTGGTCGACGATGTCGAGGGCGTTGAAGAGACCGAGGGTCGGGGCGGACCGACAGCCCCCGGAATTGTCTCTGGTGGCTGAAAGGCCAGGTGCTTCCAGGATTTGCCTTTATACTTTTTAGTGTTCTCCAATCGCTTCTTGCGATTGTGCTCTGACATGACATGGGAGCGAATGCGCTTCAGGGTCTCTTCCTTGGTCCCTGACGCAGCAGAATCAGGGTCGGAATGGACCCAGAACAGCGTGGACTTGGCCGCCGAGGCATTGGCCGCCTTACGGGGTTTGCGGACCTTGGAAGAAGCATTGCGGTCAGCAGTCGTGGTGGTCGTAGTCGCACTCGCTTGATTTGGCTCCTGAGTTGTCGCATTGGGCGCTGAAGCTGGCGCTGTGGTTTGGGGTGGCGGTGCAGCCGCTGTTACGGGGTGCGCAAGCATGGAACTGGTTGTATAGGGGTCCGTGTTGAGGTTGGGATCGGCTTCAGTCCACGTTGAGGAGGCGGCCGGTGATGGCCCTGAGCGCACGGGGAGGAGAGTCTGCTCGTAGCCTCCGGGAAAGGATTGCTTGGCGTCCATGATACGAGCATAATCAGACACCGTCCGAGTGGGGGGAGGGCGAGAAGAAGACGACGAGGGAAGGACTGGCGGGGTAGCAGAACGGAGGTTTGCTCGGAGACGAAGAGCAGTGCCCGGTCCAGGCTCAACAGTAACTCCCGAGGAGATATCCCTGAGTCCCTGACCGTTCGCTTCGAGGATAAATGGGAATGAATTCCTCACGTTTATAATCGCATTGTCTGACGAATCATGAACCTCCCGCTCAAGTCGCTAGTCGGAATTCGGCGCAGTGCCAGGTGCCAGGTGAAATCTCCTGGGGATCCCGGCTTTATTTTTATTTTTTGCTCTCTTTTCGCCCGACAGTCTGTCCCGTGGGAGAGCGAGTGCGAATTGTGTACCGCGAGGACACCAAGGAATGTGTGGAGGAGGAGGAGAAGGAGAGACGAGATTGGGGAACGAGGATAAGGATACGAACAACCCTAGGGAACTTTGGAGGAACAAGAAATGCTTTGCTTATTCTTTGCGGCGGCTCCGAAACCTTAGCTAAACGAGTTAAGTACTCCGTAACTACGTTAAGTCTCTTCACCTTAAGGGGGGAACAGGACAGAGTACTCTCTCATCTCTATAGAGTCCAGAATACAGTACATTTGTGCTTTCCATCTTGAAGTACTTGACGAGATCTTACTAGTCCAACAATCCTTCTTCTCTCCCACCACCTCCGTACTTTCTGTACGACTCGGATCACCACCACGACCGACACCCAATCATCTCCTATCCCTCGGGCGCCTTTCAAGTTCTCACTGACCTGCAACCATCTTCGATGGCATCGATTGCAATTGGCACAGCCAGTCCACCTCCACCGCGTTGGACTGGGTCTCTCGCAAGACAAGCCGGACGCAGTTCATTGGATCTCGGCCCCACCGAGTCTCGACCCTTCAGGCCCCACCAAGTTAGGCAAGTTCACTCTTGAGCCCTTAACTCGGCGCATCGAACCATAAAACCACCAATTGCCCTCACACTCCCAGCGACACATGGACCAAGTCGACTCTCAATGACCGTGGTTCAAAGCATCTTGTGCTGTGGGCGTTGCTGTAATCTCCGGGCTCAAACCAAGTATCAAATCCTGACCGCACTGATGACGGGTTGCTGCACGGCGCCTCGGCTGATGCGAACCCAAATGAACGGTGCATGAGGCTGCGTCTGAACCCTTCTACCGGGTCCGTCCAGACAGCTACACGGATCGTAGTTACTATTTGTAGGATAGACTGTGCATGTGTAGCTTAGCCTGATGTCAACCGCTGACCAGCAATGACCCCGTGCAGAAGAGCTGGTGACTTTTTTCACAGTCCCCCAGAGACCCATGTTGCAGGACAATCGCCTCTGCTTTACACCATCAACCCAGGAGTAATAATTCAGAGCAAGCTCGGCCTTAATACTTTCACCCCCTACTTGACCAAGAACGAGGACCCCGCAGTCTCCCGTTGGGGCCAAATATGCTCCGAAAACCTTGCTTCCTTGCTTCCTTGCTGGTGAAAGTAGTTTCGCCAATAGTATTCTCTCCTCTGCAATTTGGGAATGCATGCCTCGGCTGAGTGTCGTTTGTCGTCAGCGGCGACTATCCCAGGTGTATCAGCTCTGTGGCGTCGCTGGCGTGAAAAACCGATCAGATCTGATATAAGCACTATGGGTGAGACCTGTGGCGATGATGTTGTTCGTCATTTGCACCTATCGTGACTGATTTTGGCCACTCATCTTGGCATCGGTAGGACATTGGGGAGACCGGAGATGGTACAAGTCTTGCCAGATGAATTGAATCATTGTCGGGGCTTAAGGCAACTTCTTTCTATTGCGTCACAGCGCGGAGTCAGCTCAGCCGCAGAGCGACGTGCCAGCAGCCCGCTCTTAACAGACTAGACGGTGGAAGTATAGTGGCAATGAGAGATGATGGGTTATATGGAACGATAATGTGGAATTGAAATACAACAAGAAAGATAGGAAGAGCGTAGTTGCAAGGCGAGCCGTTTTACCATTTCAACCCAGCTTCCCAAGATCTGGACCCTGCCCTACGCCATACCCGGTCGCGGGAAGACGGGCACTGTTTCCATCTGTTCTAGCCCACCCATTGTACCGTTTTGCCCGTTTTGCCACCCTTGACCAGTTTGCTGGTTGATGAATTGACTTTGGCGGAAGGGGTTGGTGCTTCCAGTAGGGTTCGGGCGCAGGGGAGCTGCGGCTGGAGGTTGCAAGCCTGCACTTTGAGCAGGCGGCACAGACGAGCTCCGAGCGAATGGATTGGTTCCCGTGCGCTGGGGCTGGAGTGCTTGTGGTTGCGCTTGCGATTGGGGGATCTGGGGAACTTGAGGAACCTGAGGTGCGGGCTGTGCCATAGAGAGGCGTTTGGCGAATGGGTTTGTGTTCTGCCTTTGTAAAGGAGCGGCAGGAGCAGGTGGTGCACCTCCAGTGGGGTTATTCAACAGCATGGATTGCCGGAATGGATTGGTCCCAGTATGCTGCGGCTGCAACGCCTGTGGCTGCTGTAGCTGCTGCTGCTGCTGAGGGAATGAAGGAACCGCATCCTGCGGAATGGGAGCCAACTGTGATTGGAATCCATAAGTCTGTGGTTGCGCCGTATATCCACCAAACCCAGCCCCAGTGGGCATCGCCTGGAGCTGCTGTGGCTGCGGGGGTATTTGCTGCTGGCCGAAAGGGTTTCCGGTGTTCTGCTGGGGAAGGCCTTGACCATACGGAATCTGCTGACCGTATCCGGTGGCCTGGGGCTGCTGAACGAAAGCGGTTTGTTGAGGATAGAATGCCTGCTGTGGCGGCGGCTGCTGCTGCTGAAAGCCCGTTGGTTGATACGGCATCCCAGCGGGTTGAGCCATCGGCTGTTGATTCTGTTCAATGGAATCGAAGAAATCGATCAAATCTGCAGCAGGCTGCTTCTGCATTTTGGGCTGCTTTGGCGGGTTGGACATTGGGTTGGACTGGGTGCTGGAAGAAGGCTCCGCGAAGGCCGAGTCGGCCCCGGAGATGGGCGCGCGCCCTTCCTTCTTGATACCCTTCCCCGCCAAATATTCTCGCCGGCGAAGTTCAAAGTCCGGGTCATTCAAGTCATCTTCAAGGAGGCGCGCCAAGTCAGTAGAAGCATGCTTGAGCTTCGGGATCTCCAACCGGGTGGCAGACTGGAAGTGCCGTGCAACTCCCAGAAACCCGACCACTTCTTCTGTTTGTTTCGTGAATGTCTTGTAGATTCCCAAGGCCCGTTCACTATCCGGTCTTGACATTTCAAAGTAATGCTCTGTCACGGTATGAGAATTTGATACAGCGTTTGGGGTCAGAGGTGCACCACTTACCCAAGACATTAATGGTTCCCTCATTCATCACAGAGTACAGTGTCAGAAGGTCGAGTGTGAGGAGGCGGAATGCAGTCAAACTGATCTCGTTCTCGGGCTCATCTGTCAATAGCTGTGCTATCGGTCAGCAGCTGCGACGCATTTTAGCTCCGGGTGACTCCATACATCGCAACGCAACAGTGCGCGGATCTGCTTCTGTACAATTTCTGTTTCTCGTAAAAGGCCTTTATCCACGCTCAAGCGCTTCAGTCGCCCGGGTCCGCTCCGCACGTAGTCGGTCTGAGTGGTGTCGAACGCTTTGGCGCGTACCATCAGATACTCTGCGTAATGCCGGATGTTACGTCCCTGAGATTGCGCTACTCGTGATATCAGTCCGCAATTCCATGCCACATCTAGTTGAGTAGTTTACCTTCAGAGAAGTTACTGGGCGCAATTTTCTTGGGGCTGTCTGAGAGGTATGCGAGTGCTGCATCCTGCTGGCCCTCCCGAATCATGAGATGAACGATTATGAGTGCCTTGAACACGATTGTCCACGCTGAGTCTCGAAGCCTATGCTGGAGTGTCCGGAAGATCTCTGCGACGCCCGCCTCGCCAGTATGAGTCGCCACCAGGATTGTTTCGACATATTTCGATTTAGGGGCCGCAAGCTGTGCGCATAGGCGTGTCATTGTTTGAATCATTCCACAGTTTTATTTGACTCATAACTCACCTTCAGCTTCGTGGCCCCCTTTACCGACTTCTCGAAGTTGGTCATTGCCGTCGGGGCTCCAGGTTGTCAGGGCCCGCTTCTGTGACAGTCGATTGGTATTGGGGAAAGCGGCGTTGGGGAAGAACTGAAGAGCCCGCTTCAGATGTTGTTAGGATTGTGCTATGCTTGTACAATCTCAATCATCACCAGTATCGCCCACGAGGTGGCTCATTGGGCCATTGCGGGAGCCTGGGAGGGGTGAACGGCAGCGCTTTGCGAAGGAGAGGATACGGGCGATCGGATTGACCGGATTGTCAATTGATATTCAGGGCAACCTTGCCAACCCGTGAATGCGGCGATAGGAATGCAAGATTAAGAATACGTCAAGAGGTTGTCTTGTCAAGGGACAAGTTGGTCCGGTGGGCGGAGCTTGGGCGTCGGGCTGGCAGCCCCCCAATCTGGTATAGCGCCGTTCCCCAGCACGGAGGCATGATCCGCATGGCATGAATGGAAACAAAGATGTCATAGATCAGAGACGAAATGCAAAATGGATGGAACCTTAGACACAGATTTTTATTTTTATCTAAGTTGAGCGTGTTCATTTCGAGCTAGGAACAGATCTAGGTAATGAATTCGGTACTCACGGCTGGAAATTTATCAAGACGGGGGGATAGTGTTGCGGTTGTCCCCATGCTGGATATATATCACGCTATGCCGAGTCGACCTTAAACTAGTTGACTGGATGAGCCTGCTGGACCTTCCACCTAATACCTGATTTCACGATTTACTCCCGCCATAGCGCAAACGTCCAAAAAGGTATGAATTCGACGCTGCTTGGATCAACTTTCACTTAGGTAGGGAGACTGTGATTGGCAGGAGTTGCTGGGCGGTGGGAAATCAGGTCTACACATAATAATTCACGACTCGGATTAACCTCAGTCTTCCAATCAACAGCTGGAAATAGAGAAGGTACGCCCAGGGTCACACCGAAAGGCCTTCGTTCATCAAAATGTAAACAAGATGCATGGGAATAATGCCTACTTCCGTCGCACGGCTGTAAGCTTCTGGGCTTGATCTAAACATGGGAAATGAATCCATCGAGGGGACTCGATGATAGTGGGTAAGGTTGGCGCCATTGCCCAAATCTGGATGGCCAAGCAACTCTCGGCCCATGCTTTACAAGCCTGCAGTTCCGGCACAGAGTCTCCGTCAGAAGGCCGGGAACACTGTGCCAATGACTTTCGATGGAAGTCCATCTCAAGGGCCTGGCCAGCTCCATAAGATTGTGATAGCCGCATTCAAAGGCGTCCAGCTGGAGATGAACCGTTGAGTGACCTGCTAGAACGGAATAAGTCAGCTAGTCGGATTCAGGCCCCGAGCCTCTGGTCCTAATTTCTACTGTTATCTCTACAAGTAGAAGTAGACCTGAAGTCGAACACAGCTCGTCCATGAATCTTAGAAGATACCCAAAAACGGATATATGGATTCCTCATATCGTGTCAATGACAATTAAGAGAGCAGAAAACCGGAATGCAGCACTGGGAGCTTTTCATCCCAACAGTCGGAGATACCCTTCAGTCAGGGCGGGTGTACGGTTCCCAGGGCAGGAGGGTCGATGAAATATTTTTGCTTTTTGTGTGGATACACATTCTTCAGCAAGGTATCTGGGACATGGAAACTCGTAAACTATCCCGACCCCCGTCCAAGAAATTCCTTTATATCCAGTTCAAACCGCTTCCTTCGCCGTATGGTCCATTCCGAGCACCCGAAACAATTCAACGCTTAGAACTTGCTGAAAGCCTTGACGGCCTTGCCAGTGCGGGGCAGGACGCGCAGGACGTTGAAGCGGACCTGTCAGAATTTCAAATTAGTCAAAGATTCCAGGGAGCTTGATGTATTCATGTAATGTGGGGAGATGCGTGGCAGATCTGGTGACAGATTTCCAGAACTACCAGCCAGAGAGCACCAGAGCCATCATTGGGGGCAAATTCGGCGTGGGATTGTAATTGGCAACGTACAGTCTTGGAGAGAGGACGGCACTGGCCGACGGTGACCCAGTCACCCTCCTCAACACGGAAAGCGGGGGAGACGTGAGCGGCCAGGTTCTTGTGGCGCTTCTCGTAACGGTTGTACTTGGGAACGTAGTGGAGGTATTCACGGCGGATGACGATGGTGCGGTGCATCTTGGTGGACACAACACGGCCGGTCAGGATACGGCCACGGATGGAGACAAGACCGGTGAAGGGGCACTTCTTGTCTGTAGAGATCAGTCAGTTAGCGGTTGATTGATCCAACAGGATATGGCGATTCAAGCAAGATCTTCGATATTGCGGGTCAATTCCTCGAGGGCGAAAGATGCGGCTTTCGCAAGCGACTGAAAATAGAGAGAAAAGATCATCATCCACGAGTTCTTCGCAGATTGCAGACGCCATTCATATCGCATTTCACGAGCCCGTAACGCTGCCCTGGCCGCTTGCTGTCCCGATCTCCACCCTCAACCGATAGACCGTAAATTTGATAGATCTTGCCGTGTCGCTGGAATTTTCGTATCGCAGGTCGTGCATACCGATGTAGGTGCCCTCAATGGCGGTCTTGGGGGTACGGAAGCCCAGACCGACATCCTTGTACCAGCGGCGGGTCTGACCAGCCTTCTTGGACTTGGCCTGAGACTTCGAGTTCTGGAAGATGTGAGGCTGCTTCTGGTAAGCGCGCTCGGACTGGACGGTCAACTCGGTCGCCATGGTTGCGGTGTGTGTCGACGAGGAAGCGTTGTCGAGCTGGGTGAAAAGTTGGCGTGTCGGGTCTCGGGATAAGGACGTCGAGGATAGAGAAAGATTCGCTAAAGGCGTGGATTCTTGTGTGTGTGACCGCTAGTCTACTTTGGGACTAGTGCATGTGCGGGTTAGGGCTTGCCGTTTGTTTACGTCCAGGGTCATCACGTGATAAATTCAACGCGCCGCGGCGCCGGGGCGACGTGTAGACTAGTGCATGAAGAATCATTGAGGGGAATGCGAAGGCGATCATCTCTGATTTTTGACCCACGTCTACTCTGTGCATGTATCATGCTCGATTGATCTTGATCTCGTGTGTATGCCGCCAAAATGTCTACTCGCTCAGACTCCGCGGCCACGCGACCGCGCTCGCGCCGGTCTCTTGCCCATGTCCCGCGATCTAAGATGACGTCTGGCCTGGATAAGGAGAATGCGACGACAGACATTGGAGCAATGGCGCCCTCCGAACCAAACGCCAAGCGTGCTGTCAAGGACAAGAAGTCCCGAAGTAAGAGCTTAGGACCTGGAGGATTAGATGCGCTGCAGCATTCAAACGGCAACCGTCGCAAGGTAGCTGTCGCCCAAGGTTCTCCGCGTATAGAAGACAGGCTAAGCTAATTCGATTTCCTGTGCAGTCGACCGCCTCATTTCCTCTCAAATCAATTCTCAAACCTACAATCCCCGTATCCCCTGTACGAAATATCCCATCATTTGAAGAAACACGCCGGCGCACCCCTGCTCGTAACGCGTCCTCCCAAAAAGCCAATGCCAACGGCAACGACCAAGGGCAGGAGGGCGTTCTGATCGACTTTGCAGCGCCACCACAGCCTTCTGCTACAAAAGACGGGAACATAGACAACCCATTTGACACCTTCAATGCGACATCGGTCATTCGCGATGAGATGGCTGCAACGAAAGAACGCGACGAGAAAGAGCGCCGAGAGCGGGAACGGCAAACTATTCTGGAGAAGCGAGAAGCCCGGAGAAAGTCAATGGGTATATATTCACCGAAAACAAGTGATTGCAGCTTGTTACTAACTCTCCATGCCTATAGCGAATCGTCGTGTCTCGTTTGCCCCCGAAGCCACCCTGCACACCTGGAACGTCGTCGAGATCCCGGAAGATGCAACCTCGTCGTCTGCGTCGAACTCTACTCGACGGGCATCATCGCTTACGAATCAACAGCCTGCATCCACCCCCGCAAGGGAGGCCTCTCCCCTGCCGGAGGACGCCGAGTCGGATTTCGGATTCTCTCCGGTTCGTGAGCAAGACCTGCAGCAAATGCGGGATCGATCGGTATCAGATGGCACGGATGATAGTCATGCAGATCTCTCTTCAAGTCCCTTCAGCGGAAGCTCGGCTGCGAGCGAAGATACAGGCGCTCACAGTGTGGTTGAAGACGAAGAGGATAGGGACTCAGCATCCGACGACGGGTTTGATGCTGAGAGCACTGCCATGAGCATGGATGATATGACAGTCCGCTCTTCTGCCACCATGCAGTCGGACGTCTCGTCCAGCTCTAGCTCTAGTGCTAGGCTCAATGATGCGCTCCGCCAGGCCGCAAGGGAAGCTGGAACCCAGGCAATTGACGACACGAGTGAGGTATCAATGGAAATCGCGGACCAAGAAATTACCGGCGCATTCCAGCCGTGGATTAAGAAGGGCCAAAGACAAAGCTTTGACTGGGATGATCTGAGTGCTCGCCTTGACCAAGAGAATGTCGACCCTGCCAAGGCTGCCTCGGTGCAAGACTTCCCCGCCTTAGATGACCTGGATGAGGACGAGGACTTGAGTATGGACGTGACCAATGTCATCGGAGGGATCTTGGGCAGAGTACCCACACGCCGCCAGAGCGCCGCAAGCCGTAAGTCCTTGGGCCAAGAGACCAACTACGGAGAACAGACCATGGAGATGACTGGCATGGTTGGAGGCATTGCTTCCACAGAATCTCCTGCTAAGCCCTTTGACGGGGCCAATGAAGATGAAGAGATGACCATGGAATTTACGTCAGTTGTTGGTGGTGTCCTGAATAAGGGTCAACCACTCCAACAAGCTGCGGATAGCAGCGCGGACCAATCGGGCTCGTACACTCCAAGGTCAGACCACATGTCTGTGGATGGAGATGATGACTCAGATGAGGGCATGGAAATGGAAATAACTGGTGCTGTTGGCGGTATCTTACCACCAGGATTGCATACGCCAGACACGGCCCAGGCCAAAAGAATCATGGAGCTTGAAACTGATTCCGGCCAGTTGGGAAGCTCGCCCTTCCAAGAGACAGTCCAGCAGTCTCCTCCCAAGCCTCCCGCGAAGTCGCCTCTCGCATTACATGTCGCCACTGTTGCTTCGGAGAATGGCAGCCCCAGCCTGGCGAGTGTTCACGCTAGACGCTCTTCACGACGAAGCTCCGTGCTGGAACCATCAAGGAACCCAGAATCGGCCATGCCCCAGCACTCATTGGAGAAGCCGGCGACGCCTTCGAAACAGCTGACGCCTCAACCCCGGCCGACGACGCCCAGCAAAACTCCTCCATCCGCCAATGTCACTTTCCGCAGTGCCTCTCCTAAGAAGCTGTTCAAGCCCGAGATTAAACAGTCAGCAGAGAAACAAAAGTCTTCTCGTCCGAGCATCTTTGAGCAGGACCTCTCGACTGGCCAGTCGACCCCTCGAATTGTCCTCCAACCGCGCGAAGGACGCCGCTCTTCCGGCCTGGGGATCGACAAGGAAGGCCTTGGTTCCCCCCGCGTTGCGGCTCTTCTAGATAAACGACTATCGCTGGGTGAAAACACACCACACTTTGTTCCTCAAGAGCGGCCTCGTGTTGGTGGAGTACGCTTTGAAGATCCATTGAAGATGCAGGCGGACGAGGAGCGAGAGCGCGAGGAAGAAGAGCTCAGGGGAGGTGGCCATCTCCTTGCACCTAACCTTGTGGATCGGGACCCCACATCAAGCTTGAAAGATCTCATTTCACGGATGAGCCCGAAGAAGGGCAAGGTCGGTAGTCGCAAGAGTCTACATGTCGGCGCTGCTCGTGGTATCCTAGGCAAGCGTCCCGCCGAACTTGACTTGGACGAGGAGGAGGCAGAGAATTCTCCCAAGCGACTGCGCGGCCATACTGTGAGCCCAGTCAAGGGTGTACGACTACCTGGTCCTAGTCATGAAAGTGCAAGTGGCCGAAGTATCCGTTCTCCAGTTCGTAGAGCTCGCAGCTCATCTCCTCTGAAGGGTAGCACCACCCCTACGCAAGAGCCCTTGGGTGTTTCCAACAAAGGAACCACACCGTTGAAGAAAGCTATCGATGCCTTGAATCTTGCTTCTGATCCTCAGCAGCCGGAGGAGGAAGAGGAAGAGGCTGCTGTTGAGGACCCAAGCGAAAAGATCGAGCCCATTCAACTTCAAGATTTCCTTAACATGACCAATATCCACTTCATGGAGCTCACCACGACAAAGAGGCGACACACCACTGCACCTGGAAGTGCTTCGAAGAGACTGAGCAGGAGAAGGGCATCTTCGGAGAATGTCGTCAAGCAAGGTGTGATCACATTTGACGACTGTGTCGCTGCTGGCTTCTGCACGGTACCCATGCTTGAGTTGTACCAACACGTAAGTTGGACTCGAATGTAAAATCCATCATTGATAGAGCTACGATGCTAACTCATATTCCAGTCTTGCCGTGAACTGAAGTCATATATTTCGGAAGGTCGCCAGGTGATCCGATCCATTGAAGCTGAAACTTACGCCGACAACCCTCCTCTTTTCCGTGAATATGTGACAGCGCCGCCGGACATCCGCGTCATTATGGACAACCAGTTTCGAAATGTGAAGACCCATGCCCGCCTTCTAAGCAAGGCCACTTGGTACGAGTGGCGCATGAAGCTTCTTGAGGGTCTGAAGGAAGGACTCCACCGCCATGTGCAGGACATGAAGGCAGATGACGAGCTACTCTCCAAACGCGAGGAGCTTCTCAATAATGCCGTACCTCCATTGGTGGAGAGACATGCCTCTCTTCAGCGAGAGGCATCCAACCTGCAGCAACTTGTCGAAGAGATGGAGAGTTGTGACCAGGACGAGCTGCGAGGGGCACGCGAAAAGCTTTCTAGCGTGGAGGAGGAGATCGAAACGCGAAAACGAGAGCTTGATCAGCTCCAAGCGGGGGTGCAGGAGAAGAGCAACATCGTCGAAGCCGGGAGCGAGCTGCGAGATGAGTACCTCGCTCAGATTAAGGAGGCGGAGCGTGTCAAGGAAGAGTGCAGAGGATGGAGCGCTCGAGACATTCGCGAGCTGAAAGCTTCCGTCCAGAAGATCGAGCACCAGACTGGCTGGTCAATTACATCCGCGTCAACGTCAGCAGAGTCACCCGCTGGCGCTATGTTGACAATGTCATACCGTGGTCAGCTGCAAGTCAAGTTTCATCCTGGTGCATTCGCTACAAGGAAGTCGGCCGCTGAACAGACCAACCTTTCTCTGGAGCTGAGTTCTATCAAGGGAAAGGCGATCTCCCTAATCGCATCCCTCGTGTTGCAATCGTTGCAGCGCTATCTCGCCACGATCCAGCAGTCCAAAATCACCCCTAAGCAGCTCCTGCGCTTCATCTCGAGCGCATGGGATCGCACCATCGGCCTTGAGAACGAGGCTCGCATGCTCGAGTTCTGCGGTCTTACCCGTCTCACTCTCTCGGATCCGAGTGACGCTTCGCTCTTCCTGCGTGCTCGCTGCACTCTCCTCGGCAATGCCGCCGTATCGTCTACACCGGGCCGTAAAGGCGCCGCCGGAAAAAATAACGGTGCAAAGCGAATTGACGTTGACTTTACAGTTCGCACGCGCATCGATACTGAGATCCAGGAGATGAAGCCAATCGGCTCTCTTGACTTTGACATTGATGTGCTCGCTACGAAGGTCTACGGGTTCGGGGCTGGTAACAAGTCTGGTCTCTCGGGTCCTGAGATGCAAACTATTTTGGGCAAGGGGATGGTCCAGAAGGATGGACAGACACTCGGAAATGGGGTCTGGTGCAAGGCAGTGCAGATGCTCACCGGGTCTGTTTTTTAATGGAGGATTTATGATATACTGCATGTTTATTGTTAGGGTTTGGGTGGGAATGGGCTGGTTCTAGGGATATGGGTATCGAGCAAAGGAGTTTTGTGGTGGTTTATGGAGTGTTGGTCTATTGTATACTTTGGGTTTTAGCGGATTACCACTTGAATGATTATGCTTTCTTCCACCATCCATTACTTTCACGAATTTAGGTTGACGAGTCTGCAAATTCAACGGACCAGGGCATATTTCTTGAAGATCATTGCTGCTTCATCAACTGGATACATTTCAACTTGCCATGCAGAGCCTCATTTGTTGCAACGTGAGCAGGCAAACAGGTATCACGCAGGAAAAGAAGTCTATACACGCGCAAGCTCTGTACATGCACAAAATATCGACCAGGCTGAGAGATAAACCCATCATCAAAAAAGCCCCAAAAACCCATTCGGCCAAATCATCTCCGCCGTATCCTGACCCAGCCCTTGATCCTGCACGGACCGAGGCGGCATATAATTATTATACCCCATCCCTGCTGCACCCGTAAACCCGCTGTCCGTGGTTCCCGAGTCCGCCTCTACATCTGGAGGCACATTCAAGAACGACTCCGCCGATAGAATGGGGAGCTGGATGTTCTCTTCTTCCGCGGAGGCGGCGATGCTCTCGTTC
The DNA here is from genome assembly GCA_037042255.1 of Penicillium sp. PG106-07D. Lineage (NCBI taxonomy): Eukaryota > Fungi > Ascomycota > Eurotiomycetes > Eurotiales > Aspergillaceae > Penicillium > Penicillium sp. PG106-07D. The sequence goes on along the minus strand of JAXQJV010000031.1, from coordinate 10,511 downwards.
GGGAAGAGCCCGGGCCAGAAGTTGCCGCCGAATTGCCAGTCCGCTGTTAGGGGGACTTGCCATGAGGCGGGGAACATGGTTGCGCCGGGCGTGGTGCTGCTGGTTGAGAAGGGAGATTGGGTGCTGTCTAGTGGAGAGGATTCGGTTGTTTGGGCTGTGGTGTCTTGGCCTAGTTGCCAGGTGGGTAGGGTGCTGGATTGGAAGTCTGTGGTTGCTGTTCCTGGTTCGGTGAGGTTGTGTAGGCCCAGGTCGGCGTAGGTTGCGTTGGGGATGGGGTGCTGCGGAGGTAGGGCTGAAGGGAACCGGGCTGGGGTGCTTGGGCTTAGGGGTACAACGTAGCCATCCGAATTGATAGGTGGGAAGCCCTCGATAGCTTCGGGGATACCTAGCGCGGACATGCGGGGATTAGTCGTGGTTGAGAGGTTGGATGGGGGTGGTGGAGCTGTGGGTATGGAGTTCAGGTGGGACCCCGTGGAGTCGGTGGTCGCAGATGTGCGGAGCATTGGGGGTTGATGACGGCTTTTTGCGTGCGATCTTGATGGCCGATGGTTATGCCGCTTCGCACCGGGCTGTTGGCTGTTGTATTGGTCCCGGTCTTCTGGACTCCGGGCTCTTTTCTCTTCCCTCTCAATTGCCAATCGGGCAATGCGCTCGAGATTGGCGCTCATGCGGGTCATGAAGCCGGCATAATGGGCAGGCCCGTCGCCTGGATGGGTGAGAGTTGCGAAGAAAGTTGCCGCCATGTTGAGAGACTTGAGATCATCTTGTATTTGGGCGTGGCGGGTGTCGCGGATGATATGTGAGAAGATGGTGGCTGCAGCTAAGAAGATGTAGTACAGCAGGGACCTGGATGCGATTGTTAGCCAATCTAAAGGGACGGAAGTCGGGCGCATAAGGCGTCAGTCACATACCAGACCCATGCGATATCTCCCCATGGCATATTATTGACCATTTTGAGCGTATCGCGTGCAGCAGTTACACAGATGACACTGGATTTGGCTGCTTGTGCTTTGCTGAGTGACTTCAGCTCTTTCGGCCCTGCCCGTTCAGTTATTAGGTAGTTGAGGAGGAGCGGTATTCGATGAATCATAATGAGGGCATTATAATAGACGAAGTGAAGGCCAATTGCCGCAAATCCCATGAGAAAATTCGGTTCAGCGACTTTCTGCCGGGGATTGTCCTCGAAAGGATAGTCTTGTCTCCATGCTCTGAGTTCTGCGTCTAGCTCTTTGACCGACTGGTAGATCTCCTGAGGCGATTTGAGTAGTGCCTTGGCTGAGTACAGTTGACAAAAGATGCGACTCTTAATGAGCGACATGCGACATAGTTGGCGGAAGAAGGGGATATTGGTGGAGGATGAAGAGTCGCGATCATCTTCTAGTTCCTGAGGCAAGGGCACATCGAAATCTTCGGGATGTTGAGAGGGGGCATTTCCAGCACGCAAGCATGTACTATGGTGCAAATTTTAGATATAATTGCGGTCAAATTGCGTCTTGACACATGATCCTCACCTCTGGTCAACGACAAACGCGACCCAAAACACTCGCCGCCTTTGTTCTTGCTCGACAAGACTCAACTCTGGCCTGGGAAGATCTCGGTGAAGACCCATTCGCTGCGCTGACCGCATAGCTGCAGTAATAAACGGCAATGCTGATTGTGTCCCGGAATTTCCACGGAGGAAGAAAGCCTGCCTGATGTCAATCAATGGTCACGATTGAAAACGAAGGAAGAGGAGATCACCATGCTCAGCAAAGCCTGCACACTCAAGAGATCTGTGCGGCGCAAGGCCAGCTCCGTGAAGACCGACATGGCATTTTTAAAGTACAGGCGCGCCTTTTCTCGATCCTTTTCTGGTTTCAAGCTATTTGAGAATCGAAACTCGTATGCCAGGCATATGACCATATTGATACTCGCCCATCGAGCGGCATCCTCACAGGTTTGCTGCGTATATTGCCATTCGACCATCTTCATGAAAGTCTCTTCATGATAAATCGGGAATAGCCTGTTTGCCGTGCTGAAGAAGTCTTTTATCAGGGAGAACACCTCTGACCTGGGTGGCAGGGGTTTGTAGACTTGGGAGGCGAACAAATCGTGGAAGACATCTGGGCGCCACTGAGTCCACGGATTGTCATGAATGGAGTCAGTATTCAGAATCTTCAAGAAGCTGACATCGCCTGTCTTGCTCTTGATCCATTCTATACCACCTCGCGATAGGAGTGATAATGAACAAGAGCGTCCTTTGTATCAATGATCAGCGATGGTCAGTAAAATTCGAGGGGGCTTGGGTGACGGACCAAAATATCGGGAATCATCTCGTTCATGAGACCTGAAGATCGGGGCGGCCTCGACGTCACCTGTGCTGGGGAAGTAGTCTACCTCTCCCGAAGATGCACGAGATGTAAAGGAAGCATGTGACGTCTGACCCGAGGATTGTGGCCGTTTATGGGAGGTATTCGGCTTCTCATTAGATGGTTCATATTCATCCTCTGATGATTCATCTGAGCTGATGTCACCTTCATGGAGGATGCCGGCTGCCTTCAGCAGGGATTCAACCCTTGAGAGACGGTCTTTCAAGGAAGCCACATATTCATCTCTGTAGAATCCTGTCAGTCTCGAGTTTGTCCTTGTAACCTAGAATAACTGGCGTGGATATAAAATGGAGAAGAATTTCAATATCAGCAACTCGTACCTTTGATCCTCCTCACTCAGCTCCGGCACCGCGGGAAATACACAATTCGTCCGGCGCCGCACACACTGTACACAAACCGAGGCAGAACCCTCGACCTCACATTTCGTCTTTTTCCGATAACACATCTCACAAGCCTGATCACAAAGTTAGCAGGGGAACTAGTCGGTGGACAACGCCCATCGGGGCCCATCGACCCGAGCACCAAGCCCGCACCCATGAAGCGGGCCTCGGCGGGAAGAAGGAAGACAAGCACATCGCATACCCTCTGGCTTCGTTTCTGCCCAGCGGACGGTATCGTGCTGGCCATGGCGTGGGTGGAGTCGTAATCGTCCACGTTCATGTCATCGCGGGGGATTATGCCAACCGTTTGCCGCATTGCGTTGTGCATTTGCCCCCGCGGAGTTCAACGGCGCATGTTCATGCCAAGACTTTTTTTCAGGCGGTCATCAGCGGCAACGGGAAAGACTTTTAGCGCAGATGAAACTCTGATATTGCACACTTGACGCTGGTGGCTGAAGAGGTCTTGATATGTGCAGTTTGTGACTTTATTTTCTTTTGAATCGATGACACGAGGTCGGTCGGGGTTGGCACTCGGCGACGGGGATGTAAAGTCCGCCGGGCGTTCGGCTCTCCGACCTGCTGCAGACCCAGGCCAGTGTTAACTGGACAGCTTGACTTGTATACATATCAAACTTGTAGCTTCTGATACAAGTGAACTCATGGGCAAATGAACAGTAGCTTATCTTACCATTCATTCGAGATTTGTTCACAAGTATTCTGCAAGTACCATCCAGTGCTTCACCTCAACGACAATTTCCCGCCTTAGGTCGGAGAATAACTCCACCCCGAACAAGCCTTTTTGGTAATTCCCTCATAAGAAGTTCTCGGTGAGCGCTGACTCGATCCTGGCCCTCCGAAGGTTTGATCCGTTTCCTTCCAAGTATCTCGAGCTTCCATATTGCACGATGTATGTACATTGTCTGACTGGTGCAGCAACTACCTGGACTGCACCAGAAGAGATTACTCAATACTGGAATGGAGCATCCATGGGCTGTTCACCTTCGATACGAACAATTGGCTAAGCTTGGTAGACGCGCGAAAGAATGATCAAAATGCAACTATATCGGGACTCCAAGGAGCTGATAAGCTTAGCTGCAACACGGGCACCAGATAATCCTCCTTCAATACCTCTGGTTTACCTGGCTAGCCATCACCTGCAGCTCCAGACCTGGATTGGGTCTACTGTAGCTGACAAATGATCCCCGCACCACCTAATTCCGCTATGATATAAGGCCCTATAGAGACGATGCTGATGGGAATATGGACATGGATGACGCCAGAATCAGCCTGAGAAGACATCACCAGATCCTTGACTTTACATAGGCACCCCAGTTTCCCTCGTAGAACCACTCTCAAATTTCCCATCTCTTCTTCCATAGACACCTGCAACCATGCGTGCCATAACCGTGGGAATCATTTCCATCGGAGATATGGGCCTAGGCATGGCCAAATTACTCCAAGCCCACGACTACCGCGTCGTCACTGTCAGCGAGGGACGAAGGTAAGGTAGCGCATCACCTTCTTACAAAGTACATCATGTGCTATTCAACCTTTACCCAGAAAGCACACCACTCACGATCTCTACGCTAGTGAACACACTCTGGCCCGCATCCACGCAGCCAACATCGAGGTCCTCCCCTCCGACAACGACCTCATTGCGCAGGCAGACTACATCCTATCTATCGTACCACCACGCAACGCCTTAGCCACCGCCCAACGCATTGCGACGGCCTGCACCCATCCCGATACTGTTCACCGGCGGGACGCAATCGAGGACGTCAACGGCCAGCTGCGTCGTAGCCCGCTTTACTTTCTCGAACTCAACGCAACCCCGCCTCGATTGGCGGAGGAGCTGGCAGCGCTATTCGCGTTCAAAGACGAGTCCGCTACGTCAACCCCGTTCGTGGGGTGCCACTTCTTCGACGGCGGGATCATCGGCGGCCCACCGGCACTGGCGTCGCCGTCCCCAGAATCCGCAACGTCAGACGCAGAGACAACCCGCGGAATATGGAAAAGGCCCAGCGTGGTGCTATCAGGACCGGCGGACGACCTCCCACCTCCCTTCGCGGCGCTGGCATCAGCACTGAACGCAAAGATCGTCTCCCCACGCCTCGGCGCCGCGTCCACGCTCAAGCTCACCTTCGCCGCACTGACAAAGGGCCTCACGGCACTATCCATCCTATCCTTCTCGACCGCGCAGCGCGAGGCGCTCCTCCCCGAGCTCCTGTCCCATCTAGACGAGTACTCGCCAGCAACGGCGGCGCTGGCGCGCAAGGGTGTGATCGGGATGGGTCCCAAGGCGTACCGGTGGGAGGAGGAGATGCGCGGGATTGGCGAGGCGCTGGACAAGCAGGGCGGATGGGATGGAGTCGGGGGTAGTGTATATGGCGGGTTCGCGGAGGTTTATCGCAGTGTCGCGGAGGATACGCTGTTGGGGCTGGAACGGGTCGGGGCACGCGAGCGTGGGACAAGTGTTGAGGATGCGGCGATGCTTATTGCGAATCGTCGGCGAGATGGGAAGAAGCCGAGGTCGTAATTGTTGGATTTCAGAGCTGATCTAGATTCGAGGTCGTGTCGAGAGTCCCGATTTTTTTTTTGTCCGAGGGCTGTCGCGCGCTCATGCACTAGTGTTCGTGTTGCTGGACTTCGGGACGGGGGCGGGAACTGTGGACAAAAGTCCCGATTCCCGGCGAGATCCATTTTGCGGCCGAAGCTAAGCATGGCCAAGACTGGATGGAATCGATGGATGCGATCACGACATCGTGGATTCACTGGATTGTCATCGGGGAGAAAGAAGGGCTTCGATGCATCTTTTCTTTTCTTTTCTTTACTTTTCTTGGTGGTGACTCTTGCAATAAGGTGTTCCGGCTGGACACATGGAATTGCCAAGCATTCAGATTACGAGAGTGCAACGGGACGGTTTCGACCGCGTCATCGGACTGGACAAGTGGACACTGGAATCACAGAGTGGAGAGGGTCGGGAGAATGGGTGTACAATACAGTATCTCTATTATCCAGTGGGAGAAAGTCGTTGCTCGCAAGTTGGTCGGTGTCTGGATATATTTGTTTTTTTTTCCTGGTGACGGTCTCCAGCTGGAGCCCCTAAGCCTAAGGTTTGATGGAGCGGTGGCCCCGACACAATCTGGGGAAGCTCTGATTTAGCCGCTTGCACCTGTCGACGATAGCCGTAGGTATCGCTGTTCATCACCCCCTACAATCTTGAGATTCTGGTCTAAAATCCTCGCAATTGATTAGACCAGGCAATCTCTACTTGTTTATGGTGGTTTCTCATCGTTCAAATCTTGCCGAATCGCACAAAGCGGTGAAGACTGCCCTTTTGGGTCTGGCCGCAACGGACCAACCAGGTGGCGCGATCACGACATTTCTCCATCTGATCAGATCATCAGCGATCTGCTGCGTGGCTTGTCCCGTTCCAGTTACTTTCCAGCGACTCAACGTGTTGCTCTCTGCGGACGTCTCCATGCTGGGTATCATCAGATCCTGTAATACCACCTCGTTACCGAGGCCTCGGCTCTCTTTTGGATGCTGATCAACCTCGCCGTCGCCCTGATCATCTCCTTCTCGATACATCATTACATCCCCTATACGACGAGTATCGTCATTGTTTCTCCTCCTTCTTCTCGTCTTCTTCTTCTTCTTCTCATCTCCCGACTGGTCCATCCTTCCCCCCACCTCTCGTCCTCCTCCTCCCCTTTCCAACGTCCAACTTTGGCCGTTGTTTGATTAATTTTTTTTTCGCCTCTTCCGGCTGGCTGGCTGCTGGTCGCTGCTTATGTTTCTTGTCGTTCCCCCTTGTTTGGCCTTTGCAACTCTACCCCCCTGAACCTGATTCGTGTGGTACGTGGCGCGTTATGCGACTGTGACTGTCTGTGGGGTCCGCCTGAAGCTCTCAGATCGAGGCCATCCGTAACCCGCTGGATCTCTCAGCACCACCTCCATCAAACTGCGATCACTGCCCAGCATCACCACGTTGCTGGGTCCATCTCCATTTCAATCTCAGGTTCCTCGGTTTCTTTTCATACACTTTTTTCTGCTGCTCATTTCATTTTCACTGGCCCTCGTGAAGATCGTCGGATTCCTTCTCCTCTGGTCTGGGGCTTCCCAAGCATTCACTCTCACATCGGCCCCAGGTCAAAGCTCCAACCACACCCTCACACACACTGGGGACATCCTATCTTCAGCCACTGTCACTGGCCATTGCGCACATCATCTTATTCCCCTCCTCCGCCCTAAACGCTAGACAGTCTTCAGGCAATTTCTGATTGTGGTTCCGGCTCTTTTTTTTCTCTCTCTATTTCTTATCTTCCCTTCTAAATCTCGCTTTTTCCCCTTTCTCTTTTTCCTCTCTCATCATGCCCGAGGACTTTCCACCTCCCCCTGGTCCTGCCTTCGACAAGATCGAGAACTTCAACTTTCTTCTGTCACGCACTGATCCCGCAGCCAAGGCTGCGCGCCACTATTCCTTTGACGCGGACACCGGGCTGGTCCCATTTGCAAACGTGAACATGGATTACGATCAGACGGAGGGCATGGGGGGACTTTCTGTCAGCTCCTATGATAGTATCGAGGATGAGCGCGCCTCACTCGATCTGCGGGGATATCCATATCATGGTACGTGCACATCTTTTATGTCTTTTTTCCAAAGTTTTCAAGCTATTTCCCCTTCATCTTGATACCCCAAGCTTTGACTTGGTGCGAGAGGTTGCATCTCTTGCGCCATCGCTGGGCCTTGTGGTTCGTGTGCTGGCGTCTGGGCGTGTACCCTGGACAGCCCTTGACGAACCCTGTACGCGGGCAGCCGCCAACAGCCGGTGTTTGCGCGCTTGAGAGGGAGCAGAGGATGAGGCCCAAGTCGAGCAGAATGAAGTGATGGAGCTGTGTTGTCCACCCCAGGCCCCAGTTATGGTGTTGCTTTTTTATTTTGAAATTCCACTGTGATTTGCCCGTATGCGTTGCTGCGTTCAATGGTGACGGAATCGATCTCGCCTCAACTACTGGGTGCTCAAGACCGATTATCCTCTACTTGATTCATCTTGGAATCCACCCTGGAGTGAGATATCTCGAATTTGAGTTTCTCCAGCTCGTGCTCGCAGAGGATGATCGGTCGTGGTGCGCTCGGAATGAGATGAGATCACCGCTCCCAAGCCCGTCGATAGTGAGCACGCAATCCCGCGAGCAAATGACAACCTGCAGGGCAACCACCCCCAAAGGGCACCCAATTTGCCCAATCCCCAGTGCACTCCGCCACGGCTGCCTGGGGATGCTCCATTTGCTCATAACGCCTGCCGTTGTGCTCATCTGCCCTGTCCCCATTTGCTTGCCGGCCTTTTTGTCTCCTTTCTATCCCCATGGACCCTTCTTTTCTTATTCCGGGGGTCCTTCTTGAAGAATGCTCGCGTGCATTCTCTTTCCTCGACCCCAGGGAGGGAGGCCATCCATCACTTTGTCTGCGCTATCACCGCCATCTGCTCGGCTTTCCTCCCGTACCTCTCCTCTGCCACACTGCCCCTGGGTGAAACCCTATCACCAACCCTAAGGCTATATCACCATAGTGCCTGGAGATATAGCATCAGCTGGGCACCTCTCATCATCACCTGCCCTTCCTTCTGCTATACTATACTCAACATATCCATCTACAACATGTCTCGGAACCTTGACCGCTTACTTCATCCCCCAGGCCCAACCGGCGACAAGTCCATCAACTACTCCATTGCCGACCACATCATGCCGTACTCGGCTCACTCTATCTATCCCCCGGTCCCTTATGCACCCCACGACCTGGGTCATGCCCCCGGAGCCATGACCCCCTCGGACGTCTCATCGTCCATCTCTCCGCCCAACGGCCAAATGGGCAACACCAAGTACTCCACCTCCATCCCGGGAGACCGTATCGCGGCCGCCCTGAACCAGGAGGAAGGTGTGCGGGTGGCGGCCGAGGAAGACCGCCGCCGCCGCAACACCGCCGCCTCTGCCCGCTTCCGGATGAAGAAGAAGCAGCGCGAGCAGGTCCTCGAGCGTACCGTGCGCGAGACGACCGAGAAGAACGCCTCCCTCGAGGCCCGCGTTGCCCAGTTGGAGATGGAGAATCGCTGGCTGAAGAACCTGCTCACCGAGAAGCATGAAGCGACGACCTCGCGGATGCCCCCGCCGCCCAAGGATAGCACGGCGCTTGAGTCGAAAGCGACCACCACGCGCGCCGGGCAAAAACATATTCAGCCACGAAAGAAGGGCGTCGGCACTGATGAGTAGGCCGAAATGGAAAGTTGCTCTTGCTTGTGTTTGTTGTGTTTGGCATACTGCCTTTTACGATATGCTTGGACTGTGTATCATCTCCCATCTTGCGGTCATTCGACTCGGATTGCTCGAGGGACTGTTTGCGCTTGCTGTGTTTACGAGTGTGATCCTGCCGTGGACTCCCCATCTAGGCCTGTATCATGTATTGAAGCCGGGTGATTGACGGTGTCAGTATGGGAGACATGGTAGACGCTCCACCCTATGACGATGTCACGACCTTTCTCCTTCTCGTTTCTCCACGGCGCGATCTTCTGGTCCGACCGTGGCTTCTGCGATTCTCAGAGATGGTCTTTGCCTCTGTGGGTCTGTTCTGCTTGCTCTTTCTCTCTTTTTTTTCTTTTATTTTTTCTTGTTCTCATCGGTTCGCTACTCTCTTTATCCGTTTTATATAACTCTCTCGCCTGGTTTTAGTCCGGGCCTTGCTGCTCTCTATTATTGGCGTCTATGCCAACCACTGTTCTGGATAAGGGTATATGCATGATATGTGGCTCGTCTCTCCGGTGGGAGATGGAATGCTGTTAGGTCGTGGTGTTGTTGCTGAGAACCGTTCTCAATGGGTCTGACTTTACTGTTATTTTGGTTGCTATGGAGTTTGGCTGCTTTCTTATCCTTTCTGGGCTCGACCTCGCTGCTTGCACACTACACCGAATGCTTACAGGCTCTTGCTTCTTACTGAACTCCCTCTGTAGAACTAGATAGGAAGTTGAGACCAGTCGAGGAATACTGGAGGAATACTGGAGGAATACTGGAGGAATATCAAAACAACTAAACCGACACACTCGCAGTTAGGTTCTTCAATTTCTTCCCAAGTGAAGTTATTGTCAGTTTCTTGTATCTTTTGTGGAGATCCAAGCTTTCTTCACCAGTGGATCCCCTTGTTGCATGGCATTACTCAACTTTGATTCCATTAACCTACTCAGTCCGTCCCCTCAGCCGCCTCAGCCGCCTAATCTACTCAGTCCTGACTTAGCTCTCTAATATCTCACAACTTCCTGAATTCATAGAACACATTGCTCAATGCGGTGTCCGACTCCACATGAGTCAAGGCCAAGTATAAGATGAGTCATGGTGGATGGACTGGACCCCACGCGGGGTAAGCTCTCATCATCACAAATGATTCCTACAAATACTCCAAATCAACCCGCACCCAGATTGCGATATGATATATCACCCAGTATCCATCAAACGTCAAAACGCAATCCTGATTTCACCGGGTTCTCAAAATTGACAACAACCAATATTTTCCAGATTACTTCCATTGATCGGTATCTCCCAAATCCGCCCAAAAAATGTCCACCACCATCAAAGCAGACATCAAAAAGGCGTACGACGCCATCGCCCCCAAATACCTGACCTGGACCCAATCCACCCACGCCATCCGGCTCTCCTACTTAGACAAACTCCTCCAAAACCTCAACGCAGCTGGGGCACCTCGTGGGCCAGAACC